>CABFOW010005393.1:0-33003 GCA_902141385.1 Timema californicum | reverse complement strand
GGGGGGGGGGGGGGGGGGGGGTGATTATGCTGGTTTTCCCTAAAATAAATTAGCATTATATTGTTATTATTATTATTATTAATAATAATAACATTATTATTAATAATAATAATAATAATAATAGTATTTAATAATTATAATGGTGGCAATAATAGATATAAGTCTACTACCGTTAAAACACTCATCAAATGTACAGCAAATAGAACCAAAATGTAGTTCACATCTCTTTTACTTTTCTTACTTCATGTTTGCGTGGAGGGAGAGTGGAAAAACATTTTTGAAAAACCGCCCTCATTACAGCCGACCAACATTCAAACATCGATCTCCCCGTCATCGGCAGTCTAGTCTACCACGAGAGTATCGCGCTAGGCCATGTGGCCACCGAAGCGGGTTTTACGTTTATTTTAATGTCGTAGTAAAGTGTAGATATTTTAATAAACCTTTATGGCATCATTTCGGTCCCTGGGACACCAGAGAGATGTTTGTCCGGTCCAAAGCATTCGCGATCCTTATAATCTCAAAAATTTGAGGAAATTGAATAAATTTAGACTATCTCCAAAAATAGTTCCTTTAAATAAAAAGTAAAATAATATTTAAAAAAATATTAATAAATCGAAGATGATTTTTTTTTCCGAGTATTTAGTAAACCATTTGACTACTACAAATTTTGTGCTCGCACATATTAAAATAAAACTAATTATTTTCAATTTTAGTGTTATGTAATTGTTTAGTAAGGCTGATATTTTAAGAGACATGTTGTCATACATGTGGTAGCCACTTTCCCCAACCTCCCTCCTTCCCAAAAGGTCCGGACATGTCCACAAGATGGCCGCCATCACTTTCCTAGATCTGAAAGGTCCCAGGAAAAAATTGATACTTGTATCGTTCACTGTTGACGTGAATGTCGAGATTCAAATCCTGATCAGGTGCACTTTAAATGCTATTTATTATATTTTATACTTTTTCCTTCCTCACCCCGCCGATACTGGTAAACTCCCTTAAATTTTACCTTTCTCGGTGATACCTCTCTCTACCCATAAGCTCCTCTGGCTGAGATGAGCTACCACTGGTAGAGGCATTTCCAAATATGGATTTAGGGGGTGATGATGTTTGGGAGGCTAACTAATGTTAAACTACTCTCTCTTAGTAACGACTCAAGATTAAAGATAATGAGGAAAGGGGGATTTGGTTGAAGGATTAAAGAGGGGGCTTTGTTGGAAGGGTCAAGAGGGGGCTCTGGTGGAAGGATGAAAGAGGTGGCTTTGGTGAAACAATGAAAGACAGTGCTTTGGTGAAAGGATTAAGTAGGGGGATTTGTGGAAGGGTCAAGAGTGGGCTCTGGTGGGAGGATGAAAGAGGGGGCTTTGGTGGGAGGGTCATGAGGGGGCTTTGGTGAACGGATGGAATTGGGAGCTCTGATGGAAGGATGAATGAGGTTGCTTTGGTGAAACGATGAAAGAGGGTGCTTTGGTGAAAGTATCAAAGAGGGGGCTTTGGTGGTACGGTCAAGAGGGGGCTCTGGTGGAAGGATGAAAGAGGGGGCTTTGGTGAAACAATGGAAGACGGTGCTTTGGTGAAAGGATTAAGTAGGGGGCTTTGGTGAAACAATGAAAGAGGGTGCTTTGGTGAAACGATGAAAGACGGTGCTTTGGTGAAAGGATTAAGTAGGGGGCTCTGGTGGAAGGATGAAAGAGGTGGCTTTGGTGAAACAATGAAAGACGGTGCTTTGGTGAAAGGATTAAGTAGGGGGCTTTGGTGAAACAATGAAAGAGGGTGCTTTGGTGAAAAGATGAAAGACGGTGCTTTGTTGGAAGGGTCAAGAGGGGGCTCTGGTGGAAGGATGAAAGAGGTGGCTTTGGTGAAACAATGAAAGACGGTGCTTTGGTGAAAGGATTAAGTAGGGGGCTTTGGTGGAAGGGTCAAGAGTGGGCTCTGGTGGGAGGATGAAAGAGGGGGCTTTGGTGGGAGGGTCATGAGGGGGCTTTGGTGAATGGATGGAATTGGGAGCTCTGGTGGAAGGATGAATGAGGGGTTTTTGGTGAAACGATGAAAGAGGGTGCTTTGGTGAAAGTATCAAAGAGGGGGCTTTGGTGGTACGGTCAAGAGGGGGCTCTGGTGGAAGGATGAAAGAGGTGGCTTTGGTGAAAGGATTAAGTAGGGTGCTTTGGTGAAAGTATCAAAGAGGGGGCTTTGGTGGTACGGTCAAGAGTGGGCTCTGGTGGGAGGATGAAAGAGGTGGCTTTGGTGAAAGGATTAAGTAGGGGGATTTGTGGAAGGATGGAAGAGGGGGGCTTTGGTGAAAGGATTGAAGAGGGGGGCTCTGGGGGAAGAATGAAAGAGGGGGTTTTGGTGGAAGGATGGAAGAGGGGGGCTTTCTTAGCGCCTTGTTTTACAACTGTTCAGGTTATACGCATATTTACTTATTACATTAACTAGTTAGGGATAAGGAAAGTTGAATTTAAAGGAAGTACCATCATTTTCGTGGAGGAAGAGTGTAAACCATTTAGAATAAACCATACGCATTACACCCTGCCAAAATTCAAACCCCGCTCTCCCTGTCATTGGCAGTCTACTATTGCGAAAGTGACGCTTAAACCATGCGAGCAAGTAAGCAGGTAGGGGGTATTTGTTATTTTATATTAGACCTAATTAGCAGTAGTTAATTCTCAATAAGCCCCAAGCATATCTCAAGTGTTCATATATTGTTATTCATTACCATTTATCAATTAATTTTTAATTGTATTTGTAATGGGTAGTTCCACTTAAGAGCCCCTCAGTTCCTCCTAGTGGCTATGCCCCTGCTCCCACAACCTCACCGATAAGCTTACACTTTATACTGAAACAATTTTGGAAAAAAAATAAACATTTACAAAGCGACAAAAGAATCAGAACGTTAGAAATAACGAAACCTTGGTATTTTCACCAACATACACACAAAGTAATAACGTGTTATTTACAGGCAAGGCCCATGTCTCGCAGATACAAGACTCGGTAGCACACAATAGAACCTAGACTTACAAAATAATAATAATAATAGAAACAAAAAGTTAAACTGAGCTAAAAGCTGTCTAAACAGTAATAATAGGCTCCATGTAAGATTATGTGGTTCATTTTGTTGTAAAATATAAGCTAGGCTAATAATTACAAATAAATATTTAATTAATTAAATAAGTGCATCTGGGATAATTTTTAGCTCCACATCTTATTACCCGGGAGGGCTATATGCTTGTCTAATAATTAAGTCTATGCGATTGGTTCTAGGGATGAGTAAGATTACATTAAAAGGAAGTGTACCCATATTTGCGTGGAAGGAGAATATAAAATCATTTTGGGAATACTACTCTCAGTACACTCATTGGAATTTGAGCCTCTATCTCCCCGTCATCGTCAGTCTAGCTTACTGTAAGAATAACGTCTTAGACCACGTTATAAATGAAGCAGGTTGATATTTAATTATTGCTAAGACCTATACTGTTGGCCACGCAGGCTAAGGCGTGTAGCTCGTCTGGCCTGGCTTGCTGGTGATGTGGAAGGGGAGGTTTCAAATTTCAGCTGAATGAACCGATAGAGTGGTATCCTGTAAATGTTTTTCCACTCTCATTCCACACAAATGTGGTCACAATACCTCCATATTATACCTTCCTGATCTCCACCAGGTTAGCGTGAATATATTTATAGATCAAAGGAGAAGTAATACGTGATTCAGCAAACATAATTTGACGTCAAGCTGTGCTCTCTGTCCAAGAAAACTTGTGCTTCAGCCATTATAGACAGAGAGCTAGAGCCCTTAGGATGTAACTGGAAAGATATGATTCATTTAAATATCCTAACTTATAGTCTGCCAGTGTGAGACCAAAATTGGCCTCTCTGGCAGTATCAAGTGGCCGAACTTTAAAATCACATCGTTCAAATACGGAAAAAATGTACTTCAATTTATCTGCAAAAATCTATTCTTGGTGTATGGCTTGTTTTTTAGATTATTCTTTCCCAAACAAATTGAGTTTGTCTATCATTTCAAATTGTCTGGGAAATGGTTGGCAGAACAATCCTAATTTAGAAAAAATTTAAGTAAATTTAACTATAATGATCTAGCTTCAATTTTTGAACCAAATAGTAGCTTACTGCATGAATTTTACTAATAATTTGGTCTGGCAGACCCAGGTAGCAAGATTTGAGGTTACAGATATGATTAAAAATTTAAATATGTCATTTTTAGATAAATATCAGGCATCATATGAAAAAAAAAGTTTTATATTTTAATCTTTTGCTTTCAAAACATAAATAAATTTTGAATTTACCGCCAATTTTCTGCTGATTGAAGGTCTTTCACTAATCATTCGATCGATCAGGCAGTCCAAGGTGGCTGGATTCTGGGTGTTATACCTAATTAAAATGTCAAATCGGTTTTGTCTTTTTCCTTTCAATAAAATTAATATATACATTTAATAAAACCAAATATTGGATGAAGTGGTAATACAACTTTATGTAATATATAAAATAACCCTGTTATTTTTAGGATAATTTGTTATAATATAAAACATAGTTATTATGTTTTAAGACTAATAGCATGTAATTTGTCAAGCTTAGCTCTGTTACAAGTATAATTTCACTATTTACCATCCTCGTCTACTCCCGATAGGTATCCAACTTTGTCAATTTCATCAACGAAAACATAATACCATAAACAATCTAGTTTAAATGCACCAATAGTAGTATTTATAATATAATTTATAAAACGTATGTAATCACTATAACTTACAGTTTGTCGCCAACAATTACGTCGATAATGACAGGTAAATAAACCTCTCCATCAAACCATATAGTTCCGTAGATCACAGTAGGCCCAATCTTCGAGCTGTAGTCTTCTGGATTTAAGTGTTTCATCGATTCAGAATTTTCTGTGCTCATCCGTAGGTGCGTTTGAAATATACTCATTTTTATGTGCAGTAGAAGCTATGATTGAAAATAAGTAATTGATAATGAATCAAATGCGGAAAATCTTTTAGAGAGAAGCTTATTAATTTTTCATAGTATTACATTTATCTCAAATTTTGTGTACCTTATTTCATTAAATGTTTGAGATCTAGCGAGGTTTTATATATAGCAAACAATTTTTTCTGTTGCATTAGTGATAACAGAATCTAGTTCAAACAACTTGTAAAATATTCTAAAATGGTCTAGAAATTCCTCGTTCTTTTCCATTAATTTGAACGGAGTATATTTTCCTTTTTTTATTCAGAAACATAATGTTGAATCACATGCAAACTGGATAATTCAAGACACACATCTTGCCTGAGCTCAGTGAACAGTCTGTTAACGTCTAAGTAATTAATAGTGTTTAAAAAAAATCCAACCTCCAGCCAAATTTTAGAATGTGCAGGAATTTTGTTAAATTTCTTGAGTTAAATGACGTGCACATCAATTTCATTGTACCACGCCACAGTATTTTTTTTAAGAATAGCATTTATATATTACATAAGTATTATTTAGTGGATCATTGCTGTAAAATATTCAGAATAGTTGCAGGAAGTAATGGGGGAGACAAGGAGAAGCTATGGTATGGAGATCAATATTTAGAAGTCAAAAGTAATAGTGATTTCAAAAAATGAACTGCCACTGAAAATTAAAATTGGAAACCATGAGTTGGAAAGCATATATCAATTCAAGTGTTCAGGAAGGCTGCTGATAAATGATGCCTACTGTACTAAGAAAATTATGCTGAGGAAGGCCATGGACAAGGAAGCCTTCAATAAAAAGAGGCTACTGCTGAACAGCAAGTTGAGTTTGGATCAAGAAATATATTTGGAGCATCGCACTGTATAGATCAGAATATTGGACTCTCAGGAAGATGTAAGAGAAATTCTTGGAGGTCTTTGAAATGCGGAGCCGAAGAAGACTTGAGAAGATCTGGTGGACAAGCAGAGTGAAAAATAAAGAAATCCTAAGAAGAGTAGGTGATGAGAGAAAAATTTTGGTACAAAGGGAACTGGATTGGACACGTCTTTAGGAGGGAAGGCAAGGTTTAGGGAATTAGAAACTTAGGAATGAGGTTATAAATATTGGATGATTTTAAGTAAAGAAGAAAATTATGGGAGCTGAAAGAATGGTGTTCTAAATTTACTGACAAAAGGAATGTTCTTGTCCTAAGACAGAACACCTAATAATAATCATTTTTGTGTCTGCTTGTTCGTTATTGGATTAATAATCATTAACAAAAGATTGGGAGGGGATGTTACTTTCAGTAGTGAACTGGTAACATAAGACAGTGTCCGTAGTTCACATGAACGTTCTTTTGTTTCTGAGAAACTCCTATATGAAAGGGTCCTTCCAGTGGTTGGTAATGTGCATTCAACAAAATTTAATTTAGTTAATATTCTCTAGGTAGTTCATAAAATTAGCTGGTTTGACTTGGTGAGGCTCACCTATAAAATACACTTGATATCTTAGATGTTGCACTCGCCGTTGTATTTCTGCGTCCTTGATGCTTGGTTTAAGTGGATGCTTATCTTCATACTTTTTCACCCTCTGAAGAAATTTGTGAGAAATCTACCTAAGGTTTGGGTACCTCTCCAATAGAGTAGAGTAGAAAGAAGCCCCCGATCATGACCAAGTGAATTAACTTTGGACTCCTTATTGATTTTTCCCTACATTACTTATCGGCGCCAATTTGTCAGTTTTGTTGAAAGTCCGATCTGATGACTCAAAGTACTGGTAGTTGCTAATAAAGGCTGCTTTAGCTATCAGTGATATCGATTTTGTGCTCAGATGATATGGGCAACATCTTTGCAAATATATCTTTATTACTGATCTCCTACCGTAATTTGTCATCAGTCATTTTAGTAATATTTTTTTCTGATCGCTTACAAGAGTAGGAATTTTACTTATTTTTTTCAAAACATTCGTTGTCTTTAGAACATTCTGGTATGACTTCAATCCTCGAGATCTCTCCGATTGCCTCAACATTCAGTAATAAATTGAATATCCCATCACGGAACCCCTTCTTAGTTGTGATATTGTGCAGAATATTTTTATTTGGAGTCTCATAAAATGGGTTAATGTGACTCTACACTGAACTTATTTATTTCTCTACCGCACCCCTGTCATTTGTAATTCTGTGGAAAGAAAATTCAGCTATAGCTTTATTTTCTTTGTTAAGTCGTGCGCTCTCTAAATTAGATGAAATTTTATCAATTTTTGTGGATTTAATTTGACCCTACCTCTCTTTGGCTGATTTAGAATTTGTAAACTGGGAAATTCAGGTTAATTGGTTCTCTGCATCGGTGTTAAAAGTCTGTTTAAGTGTAAAATTAACTGGTGATATTGGAAAGCCAAGACTAGTTCTGATTTCAAAACATCCTGATTGAAAGAATTGAATTAATCAAAATGCATATCCTTGATTTTCATGAAAGTGTCATGATTATTTACTGACCATCTTGCATATTTGGGTTGGTTTAATTCTAATGACAATTAATGTCCGTTTTGGGAGTATGTGCGTATACAGCTCATCGTCGCCTTTTATTATGCTTATACTAAAAATAAAAAGTATCCAAACGATTTAAAATAAATTCGATTGTGGTGTTTTTACATACTTTCAGGAAAAAGTATCATCGCAGTGTGCTGTGTATTTCGTTAGAAGATCTTTCAGACCAGTGGACACTTGGACTTCTTTTCTTTGAGATTTACCTATGGCTTCAAGATCATCATTTATTTCAGTACAAATTGATAAATCAATTGACTTCAGAAAAGTCAGGAAATATAATATCTTCATTGCTATGGATGCAATGGGATGGATACATTTACATATATTGAAATGTTATACCATTTGAAGATCAAATAGTCTTCTATTAAATTTGCCTAGAATATGAAAAGGGGCTTTCAAGCAATGGAAGTTATCCATTTAAATGAACACGCTATTAAATGTTGGTGATTCGCTAATTTGAATTTGAAATGTAACTTTAGCAATAGCCAAATAGTACTTGACAAGACTGCTTTGTTGTTTACACTCTGAAGCTATTCGTTTTTCTTCCTTCATTGTTTCTTATGCAACTGATGAAGATGTGGGTGACTGATTATTCGTAGTTAAAGACAACAAAATTCTTTTTTTTTAAAGGGGTTGAAACGTAAACTGTTTTATTATTGAATCAAATCCACATTGGAACGTCAGGAAGATAAAATGCTATAAATATCATCCAAAGGAAATCGTGATGGCAAGCTTGGGTTAAAAATTGAGGAACTAAGAGCCACCTAGGAACGTTTAATAGTGCTTAAGTTCTAATGAACTTAAGTTTTTACTGTGCTTTTCAATGCTATGCCCATCACTCTGAAATAACTTTTGTCTCTTTATTTTCGGCTCAGAATAGCCATCAATGGACGATATTGGTTTCAAGGGATGGCCAGGAGAAGATATTAGGTAACCTATGGCAATAGTATCGTGTAGTGCAGCGGTTCCCAAACTTTTTGAGTCGCGGAGCACTTCTCAGGAGAAAAATTCGTGACGGAGCACTATCGTTGCTCTTAGACCATGTTCATTTTTGGCTGTTTTTACGTAACTGCATTTTCAATTTGCTAGACAATTTTTTTATCATATAAAAAAACCACGAATTATTTTTCGAATTCAAAATAGCTTATATTTTGATCCAAACTTAATGTTTCCCATTGAATGACATTGAAAATTAGAAATTTACGTTTTTAAGGCGAAGATATTTTCACCTAGCACCTATATAGGTAGTAACCGAATGACAGCATTATTGTCTCTGGAAACAAATTTTTAAGCATTTGGACATGTTAAGGTGGGGCTGCAGGGGACGCAACAAAAGATGAGTGGTTTTGCACTTTTTATAGCAATAATTATTTTAGGATCAAATAAATTAAATATTGCTTCTATAGAATCATAGAGCTTAATTTTCTTCACATGGCGAGATCAACATTTCTTGAATATCTGTCAAGGATGTCCTGGAATTTAATAACAAATTTTTCTCTTCATTTAAAAAGTTTCTTAGATAATGCTGCTCTGTTCACGACAGATATTCAACAACTAATGAGGTCACCATGTGAAGAAAATTAAACTCTATGTTTTTATAGAAGCAATAGTTTTCTTATTTTGGCAACAAAAAAAATGTTTATCTCTAGATCTAGAAACTTTAAATTAACTCTCCTTAACTCGCGTCCGCTGCATACTCACCTTAAACATCAAGTTTTATTCATTATAAATATTTTTTCTACACTAATTTCAGAGAAATAAGGAACTTACTTAAATACATAAACGAAAACCAACAACAAAAAACATAAAGTAATGCAACACATTTGAGAACGAATTCAAAGCAGGTAGTGTAAATATACAATACTACTCACCTATATAAGGTATTACAGTTTCAAAATAAAAAATGTAGCTTGGTATCGAAAAAGAACGATAAAGCATAGCCAAAGAACTTAGATTCTAATGAGAGGGATGGGACTGTTTTGATTTGCACAATGTGGCTATATCTGGTTTAATTTGGGACAGCTGCAACCGAATATCTGGCTCTGCATTCAGGCGGGATCTATATTTTGTTTTAGTAGCCACATAAGCAGAGAATCCTGATTCACATAAGTAAGTTGTTGTAAAGGGTAAAATGATGATTTTCGCTTTATCTGATAAAACTTTAAATTCGTCTTTTAGCTGACACCAAAATTCTGTTAGTGAATTCTTAGTTGCAAAATTATATTTTACCACAGAATCTGATGTCAAATCAATCATACACTCATACTGGTGTGATGTCAGACAGGCTGGCTTTTCCGACACAGCAGAGTATGGGTTTACAACCCAACAGTTCTCTTTTATTTTATCGTGGAATTCTTCTGGAAAATAACAGTTGAAACTATCAAGCAAATTTAGCAGATGAACGTGAAACTCATTTAAGATATATTCGGGTACGTCAGAATCTAGTTCTTCTCTAAATTCTTTTACCATTTGTAAACTGTCTAGATTTAGATTTTTCATTGAATTCGCCAAAACTTTATTTTCTTTTTAAACGCTTGTACTTTATCGCTGGCGTCAAAAACGGTTACTGCTTTCCCTTGAAGTGAGATACTTAAGTCATTAACTTTTTTAAAAATGTCTGCTAAATACGCCAATTTCATAACCCAATGCTCATCACACAGCCTGTCTCCCAAAGCGAAGTCGTTGTCAATCAGGAAGGTTCTGACTTCAGCCCTCATTTCAAAGAGCCGAGTCAAAGCTTTGCCACGAGAAAGCCACCTTACTTCTGTGTGAAGAAGTAAAGACGTATGTAGACTCCCCATGTCTTCACACAACAGCTTGAATAGTCTTGTATTTTTAGGTATAGATTTGATAAAATTAATTACTTTCACGCTTTCGTCCAAGACTTCTTTTAGGAAGGGTGGTAATTTTTTCACAGCAAGGGCATGGCGGTGGAGGATGCAGTGGCTACTGCTGCATTCCTTGACTTTTTGTTTTATTCTTGAGATAGCACCGGACGTCTTCCCAGTCATGGACTTTGCGCCATCCGTGCACACATCAACGCAATTATCCCATGGGATGTCACTCACAGTGAAAAATTCTTCTATTAATTTGAAAATTTCAGCACCAGTTGTGTTAGTTGGTAAAGGCTTGCAGAGAAGCAGATCCTCTTGAAAAGACTCCAAGTATTGGTAGCGTACAAATACTATTAAAATTGCCAATCCAGCCACATCCGTTGATTCATCCATTTGGAGCGAAAACTTAGTGCATTTTATTCGTGAAAGTAAAGTAGCTTTCACATCCTCTGCTAAGTCCCCGATTCGTCGCGAAATCGTGTTATTTGACAAAGGAACGGTGTCTACTAGTTTCGTGGCTTTTGCATCCAGCATACATTCAACTATGTCCTTTACACAAGGCTTTATAAGGTTTTCAGCGATGGTATGGGCTTCGCCAGCTTGAGCAACTCGGTAACTGACTAAGTAGGACGCCATCAAAGCCTGTTCATTAACTGTTTTTGAGTGATAAGATATAATTTTCTGGGCTTGTGTAAGTTCACCATACTTCCTTCTGAAGAAATCAGTCGGTTTGCCCTTGCATTCTGGATGGACCCCCTCAAAATGACGGCGCATTTTTGCTGGGAACATCGCACTGTTTGGCAAAACTTTCATGCAAACTATGCACTGTGGTTTGTTGTCACTAGTCTCAACAAATCCAATATCCAAGTAGGAATCGTGATACTTCCTTTTCATAATTTTTTTACCTGTGACACTGATCTCCAAGGAACTAGTACTAGACAGTTATTTCAACAGTTCAGAAGTTTCTGTCCCACCTGCTGTCGCTGATTCGTCTAAAAACCCTTCATCCTGTCCAGCAATTCTAGCATTGGCAACTGCTCCATCTTCTTCCACACTACAATATAAAAATAATATTCGTATCATCTGGGTAAATAATATTAATGATAATAGTAAATGTCAAGTATTTAATAAAACAATTGATCAAAGAACCATTGCTCCTAAATTAACTTTGAATATTGTTTAAGAATGTAAATGTTTCTCGCATGTTTGCTCACAATGCTTGTTAAATGTGAGTAACCATCTTATCCTATCGCTTGGTGACATCAAACTGGCTGCAGCTTCAAGTTTACTACCAATTAACAGGCCAAAATTCGAAAATAGCTTGAGCTGAAATCTATTTTTGTTAAAAGTGCAACAATATGTACAACATGCAATGCATGTACTGAAAAGTCTTTATTTACTATTTAATTTTGGATAAAGTTGTATGTACCTTAGTCCCTATCTCTTCTTTTAGGTCCTGTGTTATTGGCATCCAAAGCTGTTACTTGTTTTAATGACGCACGCTCTTATTCTAGCAGACCCCAATATATAAACACTATTCAATGTTTAAAAAAATGCATCTAACATACTATTTGTACATACCTGTTAGCTGTTGATGCTTCCATAGCTACTGGAGGAACTGTGGCGGAGGTTTTAATAATCTTTTTTAAGGATACAGACTCCAGCCAGCGATCCATTGAAAGCAAATCTATGATATTTTCTAAATCACTACGTAGGTGCTCCAAAAAACCTGTAATCGGCAGGTGTTTCGTCCTCAAGAGGGAAGATCCATTAAAGTTATTAACGTATTTTTTTTTTTAATCACACAACAAAAGCACTCGTGAAAAATAACACCGTACTGCAATTTGACTCGTTTCAACTCTCGACCAAACATTGAATGAACTGCAACAGAATGAAGGAGCGAAGAAACATAGAGTTTTTAATATACAATAGAGACTTTCCAGAAAATTCTGTAAAAGTGTCAAAGTTAACAATCGGATCTTTAAGTACGGTGAGGCTTTCATTGAGCCTATCTGTCTGGTTTCGCCACGTGAAGTCTGTGTGCTTCACGGATGTTCTCAATGTTTTGTGTGGTTCCGAGAAGGTGCACACGGGTAAACCTGACTTAGGTACCACATGACAATGCACTTTGGATCCATAATACTTGCTATTTACACTGGTTTACTGCAAGATGCAGGAGCTAAATTATTTCTACACAATACTTATCTAAAACAGTTCATGACCGCACAAATAAACAATTTTGAGATCTTGTCAGATGTATTTTATTTTTATTTACAATCTCTCCGCGGAGCACTTGGAGATGTTTCGCGGAGCACCAAGTGCTCCGCGGAGCACACTTTGGGAACCGCTGGTGTAGTGTATCTTTTCCTGTGAATGTTTCGACATAGTGGTAGAAATCATCAAAAGACTTTCCTGTCCCCCACTCTGCTTATTTAACCGCTACATTCACTGCTACAAATTACATGCATACTGCATTAAGTCTTTAAACCCTTGGCCTTTGTTTTTAAACAAATAAAAAATTAGTTTGATACAAAGAATATATATTTTTAACTAGTTTGATTTTGAATGCAAGAACAAAATATTTATGTTTAGAAAGCAAAAATCTTATAAACAAGCCGTAAAACAAAAGTATAGACCCACTTTTTCACTTAAACTTCGTATAAAAATTACAAAATTAACCGTTTATCTCAATTTGGTACCCCAAATCCGGTCATCTTGGACTACCAGAATGATTTATCAGTGAAATTAATGCAGACAGAAGCAAATTAATGCAAAAATCTAAATTACAACCTTTTAGTTAAATTGACTTCAATTTTTTACAAATTAGGGTAGGCCAGGTAAACATGATCCAGCTGATTTTGGATGCCAGAACAAATTAATTATTTTTTGAAAGCAAAAGATATAAAAACTACTCATGATAGGAAAGTATATTTTGTGTATAAACGTCAACCCAACAATTACATATTTAACTTACTAAGGTACCCCAAATCAGGCTGATTTGAACTGCTAGATCAAATGATTCGGGAAAGGCATGGAATGATTTGAAATTTTGTTCAAAAACTAAAGTTAGATCGTTTCAGAATAATTAATGTCAATTTTTTTTTCTCATCTCTGTTTGGTCTGGCAGCCATTTTCCGGAAGATTTAAAATGACAGACAAAACTAAATTTGTTTGGGTGGGTATAATCTGAAAAGTAAGTCATACACCAAAAATAGATCTTCCAAGTTAAATTGTGGTCAATTTTTGCCCAATTTTAAAAGCTGATATTTTAAGTCCAGCCACTTTTTACTTCCAGACCAACCGATTTGCATTTCACACTGTCAAAACTATAAAATAGGATATTCAACTGAATTATCTCTTTCTAGTTAAATCCAACTGGAGCTAATTCTCAGTTTATCAGGACTATCCTCACACCTACGATAGTGGAATATATTTGATTATGGTAAAATTTAGAATAACTGTACCCTATTAGCATGGAAAGAGCGTGAGAACCCATTTAGAATAACTGTACCCTATTGGAAAGGAAAGTGCGTGAGAAACCATTTAGGAAAATATACCTCGTTGCAGCCATCCAGGATTTGAACTCTGATCTCCCCATCACAAGAAAACCAGACTATAAAACAATACTGGCTTGCGCTTTCTACGATAATGGTTGGTTTACAAATATTGATATTAAAATACATTTCAAAATAAGACAGGCTTCATAGCTTGAACTGTCCAAATTTGTTGTTTGGATTCAAACAACTTTTAAGAACAATTTTAAGAAAAATAATACCGTCGGAAAATACATGGTATTACTCGGTCAGTAAGTTATTGATATCTCGTCTGCATTCAAGGAATGTAAAAAGCTGAATATACCAAACAATAATTTTACCAGTTGTTCTCTTTGGATGTGAAACGTGGTATCTTATCTTACATGACGAAAACCAATTTATGTTGTTCGAAAACAAGGTGGTTAGGAAGATATGTGGTTCAAACAGGGATGGAGTTAATGGGGAGTCGAGGAGATCACCTGGTGATGAGTTGCATACCATTTTCTCGTCACAAGACATTGTTAGAGTGATCAAGTCTTGTATAAGTCTTGTGTGCAGAACATGCAGTGCGGATGGGAGAATCTAGAACCTTGCTCAAGGAAAGTACTGGTAAACCCAATGGGAATAGACCATCGGGAAGACCTAGACACAGATGTGAGGATAACAATAGAATGGACCCGAAAGAGATAGTTTGTAGTGAGGTGGACTGGATAGAACTATCTCAAGATAGTGATAAGGTGTAATGAGTCATATTGGATAGAAGTATCTCAAGAAAAAGATAGGTGGCATACTATTGTAAGTGCTGCAATGAACTTTAGAGTTCCCAATGCCATACAGTAAGTATGTAGTATATAAAGTACACTTGACTATTAAAAACTCGTGACCTTTAATATATGAGTTAAAGGCACCACCACCTGAAGGAAAATATTCTTTTACTTCAGTATTTATTTAGAAAATGGCAGCTATGAACCATCGAAAATGCTAAAACCATCCTCATATTAGAGTATTATGTTGCGAACATATTCAAATATGAATTTATCTATTTGAATAAATCTATATCTATTTTCCATGCTATTAAATTTGAATTTTAAAATGCGTTACTTCGTCTTTAACCATGTTGTAAACGAGCTAACTCAATAGTGTTGTACATTTATTTTAAAACTTTACAAATAAGAATAAAAGGTTTTTGTTTTCTAGCAACATCTTTATTGATACCTATTGCCTCCATTTGTACGTGAACATATTTTAAAATAGCAAACTAATTTTTAGATAGTTCAGTATTTGTAAACGTCGACTAAGTTCCAGGACGTTGTCTACCTGTGACGTAACAGCAAGTCCAGATATGATTTCCCATGTTAGTACTACGTTTTATCTCTCGATCTTTAAAAATGGTGCTAACAGAAGTTATTCAAGACGACTCTCGTGTCAACTGTTTATTTATTCCCTCCCTTCTTATTTCGTCTATTGGAGTATTAGTGTTATAGGACTTAAGTGCGTCAAGTTAAAAAGATTAAACCTTCCTCGGTGAATTGTTATAAAATCACCAAGCAGGCAACATCGCTATATCAGACTTAAATTCCGACAATGAATAGTCATATGGGGGTGGAGCAAATTCTCTAGATCTGGCCATTCGACCTTAGCTCCTGGCGTGTGGAGGAATTCAGCGGACATTGTTGTTGGGTTCCCTCCGCTGCTCCGACTGAAGTCCCATTCGGTGGTCTCCCTCGATTTTATACTCAACTGAGGCGTTGTTACAAAGGTGAGGAAGGTCCGCAGGACTAGCCGAGGAGCGAAGGGAGGCCCGGGCTTCTTTTAGGGCCCATTTCTTTATTGAGGAATTTTAAAAGGTTACAGAGTATTTAATTATATAGGTTATAGAGGTTCTTAATAGCTAAGCGTTCTTTAGTAGATGGATTTCTTTCAAATACCCTTGGAGTTTTCAGCTGTGGGTGAATCTTGTGGCACCACCTGGTTACTTCATCTGCTTCCCAGTGCCCCTTCCTCTGGGGGCTCTTGCAGGTGGTCTGTCTCTGTATATCACCTGCGGTGGAGCGGCTGGCTGATATCCCGAAGGATAGATGGCCGCCGAAGCTGCGTCCCCCGTGGCGTTGATGGCCTCACTCCATGACTTTGTCACTTCTATGAACAACATGTTCAGGTGGTGCAGGACATTTTGTCGTGTTCCCACTGGTAGGTGATCATAGTCTTCTATCACTCCTGGCAAGAATTTTAGCTCGTAGGCGTCTCTTCCGGGTTGGAGTTCGAGAAAGATTGCCTTCGCTGCTAGTGCCAGGCGTAGGGCTTGCTCTTCTGTGGTGGCAAGACGCGGAGTGTTCATGGGTTCCAGGGAAACCCATGCGTTCCCCCTTGATGTAGCATCCCACGTCGGTGGGGGTAGACTTGTAGAAGGAGGCTGACCCCCAGCACCAGTGTTCTGTGCACCCGGATCGGTTGATCCAAACCGGTCTTGAATCTGTTGGAATCTCGCCTGAATCGTGTCCATGGTCTCTTGGAGTACTTGTAGCTGGTATACTAGGTCCGGATTTTGAGTCGTCATTTCCTTCGGCAGTCTTCGTGCGTAGGTTTCACGTGGGGCCTGGCTGGCGAGGCGAGTAACGTATCCATTGTCGGGTTTGGCGAGCACGTCCGGCGTTGTTTCTATTGTGTCGAAGCTGTCCCTGGCTTCACTGTCTGTTTTGAATGGAGTTCCAGATGTTGATGCTGTTGATTCGGTATCTTCCGTTAGTAGTGAGTCAACTTCACTAGGTGGTTCTCTTGGAGGTTCCAGGGGTCTCCAAACGACTACTTGGCGTGTATAGTAGCTAAGTGATGAGATCCAGGTTTCTGATGTGCGTTTCCAGCGTAGGCTGTTCGAGATCAATGATATCCACCGATTTTGTTAGCGTGTCACACACATCCACGGCGAGTGTGTCGATCAAATTGTTGCATTATCGTGCAACGAGCGTCGATCACATATCCCGTCGGTTTACGGTAACGTCGATGAGGTCCCACACCTCAGAAAGACGTGCCCAGCTAGGTGCTAGATAGGCGACCCATTTGTGTCCGGCATCTTGTTTCTCGATGATGACGACCATAAGGTCACCGCACATACGTCTCAGAGGGATTTTATGATTAGTCAGACTAATCTTCTGAGGCTAGGTGTTGCTGATAAACTTTGATATTACCGACTTGTAGTTGCCGAGATCTTGCCACTTAGCACGGTTAAGCATGGCACAAATCCCTCCACATTTTTCTAGTTGAACATAGGGAGTAAAGTTGTTCTTGATACTCATGCCAACAATGACTTGCTTGGTGTCAGCTTCATCCCGTGGAAACAAAGAGTTGAAAATACTGGTGATGGCGAGCGGCTTCACAGGCTTTGCTTTGGGGGTACAAAAGTCTTGGCCTTCCATGATGTTTGATCGATTGGATGACTGTCGTTATTATGACCAGCACGCTGTTGTGTTGCCCCTTTTATAGGTGCACGCTGACTGGACGCAGCCTCTTGATGGGCGGCAGGAGCCTAACGTCTTGAAAAATGTGTTGTAATATCTCAACACCTTAGCGTAAATGCCTGTGTGATTGGTGGATAAGAATAGGTCTAGGAATGTTTTCATCGGAATGTTCTGGGTACGATAGAGAAGTACACGAGGCAGTAATTGCCGCAAACATCTGAGGCTATGCTTTGAAGTTGTAACGTGTTATGCGACGTGTGGAAAGTGTTTTTGCGTATAAATGTCAAATGCGATTTTATACGGGATGGAAAACCATAGCTGTTAAAGAGGTGTTAGAAGTTAAAGAGCTGTTAGAAGTTAAAGATCTTCTTAATTTTCTTTATATAATATTATAATTTGGCGCTGATATAGAATAAATAAACAATAGATACCAGTAACAATTTTTTTTCTGTGAGCCATCTTATGTTCCTTTATTTATTAAATTCAGTACGACCTTTGACCTTCTTTTGTCGGCCGACTAGTTGCTTACACGAACGTTCCAGAAGCCGAAGCGCTAGTGTTATCCATGGCTAAGCTGTGGTGTCAACACACATGGCAGTATCTGTTGCTGTTAGAGAAGATTACAAATACTATAAATGAAGGAAGTTCTCGAAACTATTCATTATAACGTCTGTTATTATCATTTTTAAATAGGATTAGATGATATCCAGGCAATCTCATCGTAGATAGAAATAGAACAAATAATAATTCTCGAACTGAAAGGTGACGCAAATAAAGACGCCATTATATAAAATACAGCTATTAATCAAGGCATTTTAACATTATTTATTTTATCAATTAAAAGGGGGGTAGCATTATATAACATTTTTGACGTAAGAAACCAATCAATATTCGAACTGGAGGCTTTTAACAGGTGAAATACATTTCTGAAGCAAAGTTGGTTGACTTTTTTTTTATCAATT
Organism: Timema californicum; assembly: GCA_902141385.1. NCBI lineage: Eukaryota > Metazoa > Arthropoda > Insecta > Phasmatodea > Timematidae > Timema > Timema californicum. The sequence goes on along the minus strand of CABFOW010005393.1, from coordinate 14,739 downwards.
TTTTTGTTATCTTATTTAGTTAACTATAACAACATTCCACTAATATTTTAAAAAGACACACAAGAGATGATTTCTTAATTTGTAACAACATTTGAAAAAGTTAATTTCTCTTACTATCACATGAATAAATTATTGTAATCAGTGAGTCGAACCAAAGTATTTATTAGCTCTGGTTATTTTTTCGGGTCTTCCAGAACATATTTTAAGGTTCCAGCTCTGGTTTCATTTAGAGAAAAAGTTCAAATTCGTTTTTATTCTCAATTAAATTCTGGTTCTGGTTATTTTAGTCACTTATTTAATAGCTTTACTACCACTATAAAACTCGTAAATAGAAAAATATATTAGAAAATAATTTACAATAAATTAAAAGTTATCCGTACAAAAAAAAAGAGAGAATACACCTGACTTTGACAAAAAATTCAGTATTTCAAAATAAGATTAAATTAAAGAAAGAAAGGTTTACAATGCAATTTAAAGAATTATGAATCAATAAGAACCTTCATGAACCTAAATATTTAAACAATTCCAATTACGGTTCTTAATCAGTTTATTTTTAGGGCTCTTTTTTAAGTTCTGCTTCTTTAGAAATAACTACTAATTGTATTTATTGGTTCTGGTTTCGGTTTCAGTTTTACTCCTTTAGTGTCACCGATTGAGAAAACAAATATTTCATAATATCTACTTTTGAGAACTTTTTTCTAAAAACATTTGAATATCTATAAAAAATATAATTAACTTCAATATAAAACCTTTGAGTTATTAATACATACCCAAAATTGAATATTTTCATTAAATGAATTATTTTACTTCCCAACGAGCTATGGTCAATTTTGTTTAGTTAAATGAAAATTAAAGATAACATTCTAATAAAAAAAATTCCTCAGTCTAGGAAATTCTTTCCCCCCCAACTATAAAATATGAGTAAAACTTACGATTAATCTGAGTTTTATAACAACCAGAGGCAAATGTTTCAAGATACAGCAGAAGTAAAAGAAACAATGGCTTAAACTCTTATCTTTGGTTTGTTTAGTATATACAAATTTTAGCCATAATTTTTAGACTTGTTACACTATACTGATAATGTAAGAGTTTATTTGTTTTTGTTACAGTTCCTTAACCAAATACCTACCAACTTTTTATACCGAAGTACATCTTTCTATTTAACGTAATCCAATTATTTTATTTACTACAAATCAGGATATCTAGACTAATCGTAAACAATTTGGACTTTATAAGATGGATGGTATCCAACACCTTAGTTCAGTTGGTAGCGCGTCTTTCTACTGAGATAAGGGTCCCTGGTTATATTCCCGGTATGGTCAAACAATTTATTTATTGGTGAAATCTCGGCTTACTCTTGCACAGTGATAAATTAACTGCTGGGGACTGGATGTGGTGCCTGTTCTAGTCTTAATTTGCTAGATTATAAGGCATATGATGCTACGAAGGGCCTAGCAAGCTGCCAGTGGAAAATATATGGCTTGGATCAAAAAAACTGACCCAAGCCATAGACTGGAGAGAGTAATGTATGTAAAAAAAATTAAAACATATTAAGATGGTTCTTGACGTGTTTTAATCCCGAACTAAAAATATTGGGTTTTAAAAAAGTCTGGCTTTCTTGGGGCTACAGACAGAATGGTTTGATTAATTTCTTTCAGACTTTATATTTAGATGTTATTTATGGCAATGCTTCGAATCAAATTTGGAGGTTTTAACTCTAGCTTTATAACCAATGGTAGTTTACTGAAGATTGATTTACAAATAATCAAAACTATTCGAAAATGGTTATAAAGAGTTTGTTCAAAATAGATATTTGCGAACTGTTTTTGTTAGATGATAAATAACACTACACAGCCTACTGGTGTTTCAAAAAAACAAAACAATGAAAGGATAAAATAACTCACTGCCAACTTAGTTTTGAATATTTTCTTCCAAACCATAAGTTGATCATTGAAACATTTTATAATTAAAATAAAATATACAATTTTTATATCACACACACTTTATACAAATGACTTAGGGATGAAGAAGGTAGAATTGAGAGGAAATGTACACACATTTGGCGAGTGATAAATAATTTAGATAAAAAACTGGAATCCCCCGGGAAACCATAAAAATGAGAGTGACGCTTTAGTCAACAAGCCCACCAGTGAGGTTAGTATTTGTTACTTTTCATTAAGTGTTAATTTAACGCTCTGTGTTCTAGTTGATGTGTTTGTCAGGAAAATATTCTAGTAGTCTGTATGGGTACTGCATGCGTGGGTAGTAAATAGTGTTTCCAAACTTCCCCTTAGAGCTTAAAATACTATTTTGCTCCCCCCACCCCCCAAGTTGAAACCTTGTGACCGAGACTGGAATGGAGGAGACGTGTGAGGGAGGCTGGCGGTGATAGGAAGGGTTGCTTTTGTGACGTCAGGCGGGTGATTAATAATAGTGAGCTCCAGGGGGTGAGATGCATGGTGCAAGTTTTTTATTATTATAAATGTCCAGGTGAGATTATTCACACGGCCTGCTGTTGAAAGGAGAAAGGCTGGTAAGAGGACAAGGAAAGGAGGGAAAAGAGCCCACATTTTTGGTTGAAAATTACTTTCTTTGGCACTCATCGACACCCCTCCCCCATCCACCCAAACCCTTTGGGGCCCATCCTTGCTGCGTGAAACTTGAACGGCCCGGTTCACATGATAGTTTCACTCTGAGCGATAGAACCGTTTGATAGGACATTTTATTGGTTATTGGTGAACTGTTAAGGGATTAACCTTGGTTGAGGGCCTTTATATATAATTCAGTGTTTGCTAGCCTCCTTTAAGAAATCCTAGTTTGAATCCTGGCTAGGATTAATGTTTTAGCTTTTAATATTACCATAAAACCATGTTCTATTACCTAGTTTTGTGTAAATCATAGTAAAAACTGTAAAGCTATTTGAAAATACTTCCTTTTTGTAATAATAAAGAAATGACAAGTATAGAGTAGATTTTGACGAAGAATGGGAATTTTAGTTTTATTTCAATGTCAAACATAAATTTGAAGTCACAAACATATTTAAATGCATAGAAGGGACTTTCGTTTTAGAAACGAATATTTTTACACGTTCAGATTATATGCCTATCACACATACGACATTGTTTGACAGGTAGGAATAAGGCTAAACGTTTGAATGGAGATTAAAAGTGACTGTAGTTTGGAATACTTTTAATAGAAGGTTGTCACGCGAGTAACGTTGTCAATGTGTTATCTTGAATAGGTTTTATCAAAATGAGTCTAAAAGCGGTATTATTACTAGCTGGACTCATTTTGACGGAAAAGAGAACATTAAGACTATATTATTGAGTATTTTAACGAAATTTGGCAGAAAAATTATTTAAACTTAGGTTAAACGATGTATGTTAAATCTAGTTATACTTTTAAGTATGGTGGCCGCTTAAAAGTTCATCTAAAATGCTTTGATAATTCTAAGCAGTCGATTGAGTAGATAGTGCGTTTTATTTAAACTGTGTGGGGAGATTGGTGTCCTAAACCACATCAACCATGTTTATTTTATATGAATATAATGTAGCATAAAATATAGTATTAAGTAATACTATAATTAATTGATAACCAAGGGAAAATATTCGCTTCAAATCCAAGGAGAGAATATAGACGATATTTGAACTTGAAAATCAAGGAAAAATAGTAGTACTATAGTAACAATAGCATCCTGTGACACTGAATACAGATGATGGCCTAACGCCAGAGACGCCCTGGTCTGTTCCGTTGTACTAAGGTCACGTCAGAACACAAACTGAACTGGGCTCGTACTATGCGCCGGAACTACAGATTGTTTGTGGAACTACTCAATAAACTTTCTCCCTTGTGTTTTATTTAGACAAGTCCTTTCAACATCAACACGACCTTTACAGTTAGAACATATTCATTAAATACATTTTGATACATTTTTATTAAATTCATTTTAATATATTTTCGTTTAATTTAGTTCTCGTTGGTCTTAGAGTAAAAGTGCTCACTTCAGGACCCGATTAGCGTGGTTTCAAAGTTGGCAAAGTTGGCAAGGTTGACAAATTTCTCTTGAGTGACAAAAATCCGTAGCACAACTTACATAGTAGAGGAAGTAAGACCATTGATTTCATGTCTATTGAGGCATGATAAAAAAAACCTGGATGGTATGTTAAAGTACCTTTCTGGCAAAATTGGTAGATTCTCTCACGCTCGCTCGTATATGCTCCTCCTTGCCTTCAGTACTACTATCACCCCAGCATAAATGCATATTTATCGGAAAGGAGGGAGGGAATACACACGAGTTTGGGTAGAGGAAAATAGGAAAATGTTTAGTAAAATAAAGCTCATTGGAATCAGCAGGGATTCAAACCCCAGCCTCTCCATCAATGAAGAACCAGACCGTATAAAATTGACGCCTTTGTTACCAAGGACACTGGTGCGGATATGTACAATTTAATATAGAAAAGTTATATTACCGTTAAGTACACATGGTGGAAAATAGAAACAGTGGAACAATTACCCGTTGAATAATACGTTCTCTTTTAAAGTATAGTATATTTACTAATTTAACTTCCTTTCACAGTTGTTGTTCAATTTAATAATATTTCCAGTATTTGTTTTGGTACCGTTTATAAAAGTTATTTGAAAACATTTCCTTTATTAAATAAATAATAGCCAATTGACAATGATAACAGATTAAATGAAACTTGCACCGGTGGTTGAATGGTTTAACTCGTCGTTACTCTCCCACTAGACTGGGTTGTCGGTCACGAAGAGACCGTGGTTTGAATCCTTGGATGGATGGACTGTGGGTGGTCTTTCCTTTTTGATTGCCCAATGCACCTCAACGCAAGTGCAGGCGAATCTATTCAAAATATTACCTTACTTATCCCAATCCTAAGGGTGTGAATATGTGGATAGGTCGAATAGATATTAAGAGCGTGCATCACATGACCATCAATTCTATGGTACATTTGACTAGAAATAATACATTTCCTCGACTACTATTGCAAGTGGATCATTTATGATTAAACATTAATGGAGCTAAAGAGCTAATAGATATGCCAAATAATTATCATTGCTGGAGTATTAAATTATATTTGGATACAAACTGCATTAAAAAGGCCGTTTTTTGACCATTTTAAAATGTATTCCCAGATACATACTGTGAGCAAATCTTCATTCTGTAATAATATGGACATAGTATAGTTCTAGCTGTCCGGTGATGACAGGGATCAATGGTAGTGTCGGTCCCTATCTTCCTCATTGCGCACATTTACGTGCATGGCTACACTCGAAGAACACAGCCATGATGGGTCATAGGAGCCTCGATAGAGGTGTTTGTCCCCCAGATACCGGCCGCCAGACTCTACACGGCAAGTGGGTTCCCCTTTGAAAAGTATCTGAGATATATAAGGTGTCAGACTAGAGACTAGGTGGCATTCTTTACCCATTCGGGCTATACACGTAAGAACATGTGACCACCAAAGTAGATTTTTACAATAAAATAAGGAAAATTATTGTTCAGGCATATTTATTGTTAAATACAATACAAACAAAACTTTTCAATCTAAAGAAAGTACGTACTTAGAATAATTTTATTAAATATTTGTTCTCGGTGATATAATATGCTAAAGAATTGTATGATACATTTTAACGTGATTTTTTAAACAGTATACTATTTTACTAATGGGCATTTCAGATTTTTAGAATCAATTTAAAATTAATTTTTGATCATTCTAGGTACAGTACATTTTAAAATGAAGCTCCTGCGTGAAAGGATGGCCTAACCACCAGAATCCTAGGTAGATATTTGTATGTATATGACTATCAGAGCAATTCATATTTATTTTAAATTTATTTTAAATTTATATTAAATACAATTAATAAAAAAAATCATTTGAGATATCCTCTAGTATCAAACAAAGGTCAATATACTTTGGCTAGCCTACTGGTTCATCAATTTCACATAATTGACTTTTAATTAATTGAACTTGAGATTAATGCAGTATTATTATGAGTCATTCATATGGTGTTTACTTGAGCTACTAGTAGTCATTTTGACACAGTTATGACCATTTTCATGTAGGAAATATATTAAATTTATTTTTATCTATTTATAAGTCGTCATTTGGTCGTCAGCTGTCACTTTTGGTAGATATACTTATTATCTATAAAGTATAATATAGTAAGTAATATGTTATCAATTTTGGCCAAAAAAGAATAAGTCTCCATTTTGTTAAAGAGCTATTGTTGGCCTGAGGATGTTTGCACACACGCTACTAGCGGACATGTGCCGACACATGAGCCGGGAACCCCTGGGCTGACTGGTGAGAACGGAGACCCACGTTCTATTGAAGCGACGCTACTTTTCCTCGTCCCCGTGTGAACGGGGCCTGCTCACCAGGTGTGGCACCGCTGTAGCCGATATTGTTGTGCGCTCGGTCCGCCAGGGGGGCACGAGGGGGCGGAGATGCAGGATACACTGCAAAGGGACGACGGGGTGCTCTTTATCAGATATTTATCACTGTCTATATATTCGATCCACGGTTCTTTTTTTTTATATTCAGCATCGCTTGTAAAATGAAGCAAGTAATTTATCCTGGAGCGTGAACTCTTTGTCGGGTCTATACTCCTCGAACAGAGACCGACAAGAGATTTCTCTCTCACTCTCTCTCTCTTGAACACTCGGGGCAAGAGGGGTGTCACTGCAAGGGTTGGCATTGTCACGGCACGTGTTTGTGTGTCCTTGAACTGGACAAACGCGCTTTCAAACACAAACAAATATCCGCGATGAATAGGTCACACAATATCCCAGAGTTGTGTTCTCATTGACGTAATCAAGCCAGAGAAGACTAATTCAATAATTAGTTAACGACGTTCCCTACTTGGTGAGATCGAAGCTGTTTTTAGAGGCGGGTTGCATCTTAATTGGATGCAAATAGACACTTAGATGCCAATACAAGAAATAGAGAGAGAGGGACGAAAATGAGAAGTCGCTCCCTTAAGTTCTACTATTTATCTTCTGATAATAATACTCACCCTTTTCTTCTGACACACGCACTATAATATTGGTGCCTGAGCAACATTGATTGGAATTTTAAAATAATATTTTTCTTGTTTCTTATGCTCGGTACTATTTTTTATTTTAAATCTATACATCCTGGCAGGCAGACTCTTAGATAACATTTTCGGGTATAACCAAACACCTCAAGTTTTAAACATTGAAAGTAATTGTGTGATAATTTTGGATTTATTTTATAATTTATGATTTTTGTTTCAATGTTATATAGGCTTATTTAAAGATTTCTGAAAATAATCTAAATATAGAAACCTTGGAAGTCCTATCTTGACTTACCGTTACGTCACAGGTAGGTTAAGAGACGTACATTGTAACGCCCCCCTTGCTTTGAGCTAAGCGCTGGTGATTCAAGTAGGAGACCAGATGATGCACTGGCGTGGAGTGAAGGGTTGCCAGTGCAACGTGAGTTGAATATCAAACAACGATATTATTTACAGTCTGTTGTTTTATAATGAATTAGCTACAGCAAATGTCGATATAAAAAGTCATTGACATATCTCAATAAAGAATGATCAAACTTACTATCCATAAAAGCTGATATGTAAATTGGTTGGTTGTAAAATTTCAAAGTAAAACATATTTAAAATTATGAAAGATCGAAAAGCAAGAATATGAAAATAAAAAAAGTTAAGAAATATATCCATAAACACCAGGCAAGTAAAATAATGTAAGGATTCAATAATATATAACAATAATTAAGGTTATGTTGTAACACAGCACAAAATGAATTAAAAAAATACACTACAAACCCTAGGTTATTTTCCGTGAGCGAGAGTGTGTATTGTGATGTCAATTGATCTACTTTCCCCATCTGGTTGATTTAATTTTATTCCCCCTACCCTCACCCCCATCCCCTCATCCCTTCTTCCCTTGGCAACCGAGACCATACCCCTGGACACGGCGGTGTAGGGTCACCACAGTATCGTAGGGCTGATGGGCCTATCCCATTTGATTTTTATGTGTGCCCATTGGAGGGGACTGGGGTGGGGGGAGCGTGCAGTCTCAGGCACTACTCCCGCGACGCGTTGGCATGGGGTTCAAACTCGGGACCATAATCAATCAGTCAGTGTTTGGAGCTCACCCCTCGGAATCCTCAAACTTAGAGCAGCGGAGCCTGATTACTAATGAGTGATCACAACCTTGGCATACAGAACCCTCCTTCAAGTTCGAAGAGAGCATTTACGGTAATTTTCCGGGGCCCCAGGGCATTCAATACATGTTCAATACCTATCATCTCCGTGACATGGAACTTTGTGTCACGTGAGTGCTAAGTGTTACCGACACACTCTCATTAACGATATGATTATTATCTCCGGTAAAAGACCCCTATAGTAGGGGTTTGACCGGAAAGCACAATTACATCAAGATACACTTGACAGCAAATTATGAGTTCATGAAACGTCTAGTCAAGAAATTTTTCAATAAAGAAGGCGTGTATTACTACACCACCCATAATCCGGACGTGAAGGCAAGCATCGTGAAACGATTCAATAGAACTCTGAAAAGGAGCAAGTGGCGTTATTTTACCAAAAATAACACGAATCGGTATGTGGACATCCTCCAAGATCTCGTCAGCGCTAACAACGGCGCAAAATATACTAGTATCAAGATGGCGCCTGCAGATGTTTCAGAAACGAATGTGCTTCAAGTAAGAGATAATCTGTATGGCAAAAGGCGCCCAAACTCTAATAGACAGCTAAAGCTCAACGTCGGTGATGCGTTGCGTATTAGCAAATCCAAAATGCTGTTTGAAAAGGGCAACGAAAGCAATTGGAGCGAAGAATTTTTCTAAGTAAGCAGTATCGTGTTTCGACAACCAGTCGTCTACAGATTGACCGATATTGATGGCGAGGAGAAGGAGGGAACGTTTTACGAACCCGAATTGCAACGAGTACGTCTTCTCGAAACTTTTAAAGTTGATAAAATACTACTTGTCAAGGGTAAAGGCGCCATAAAGAAAGTGTACCTGCAGTGAAAAGGTTACCCCACCAAGTTTAATTCTTGGATTCTTGACAGTTACGTCATCACCCTACTATGAAGGACCATTTTTATGTCACTTTACTGAGCGACAGCTCAATGGGATATTTCCCGAAAAATGTCCTCGCGAATTTCACCACGCAACTATCCTACCATCTTACACTCGACGACAGTGGGAAATCGCTCTCGCCGAATTCCAATAGACGTGTTCTTTCACCACCTTACCCGAGGGCCAAAATATTGTATGGTACAACTGGGTTAACACTAATTGTGTGGAACTAATATTCAATTATCAAATCCCGCCTGGAAATAACAGCATTATCCATGAATTTGTCAAAGCTCTAAATGATGTAGAAGCGTTTAAAGGGGATTCCGGAGTTGTATTCAAGTACACAAACCCTAACGTTAAAGTGGACGTTGTTTCTTCTTCGCCAAATATATAGAGCTGCCAATTCTATATAACCAACTAAGTCTACAACTCGGTTTCGATCCAAAGACTAATCTGATCAAAGTCATCATACGCCGTCAAAATTCTACTAGGCTTGCTCTCGCAAATGTACATCTACACGGATATAATCGATCCTCAGCCCATTGGTGACGCAGGTAACAAGTGGTTCAAGTCCCGTCACTGTCTCGTCGAAAAAAGTAAGATGGTGAATCTTTTGGTGTATCTACACGGTGATGTGTTTAACCATGAGAAATACCTTTTGAACGGCACCGGATGGAGAGTCAAGTTTGTCCGTTACAGAGACGGGTTTAGTCTTATGGCCGTCCCTGAAATTTCGCACTTTAAGGTTCACAACATTAAAGCCGGTCTTCTAGTTCGACGTGTCAAAGTAGCACCTTACATACTGTTGGCACATATTAAGACATTAAACGTCAGTTTCGGAAATTATCCCATCACCCGCGGGTTTTCAAGAGAAATCACTAAACAAGGTATTCACGGGACAGTTACCCAAACAATGCATTTTGGGATTGTATCAAACGCTACGTTCTATGGAAACACCACCAAGAACCCGTTAAACTTCCAAACCTATGGTATGAATCATTTATAGTTGAATGTGGACAGGTAAAAAGTGCCTTAAATCCGTTACAGCCCAATTTTTCAAACTGTAACTATGTCATGTCCTACCACACAATGTTTTTTTAAACGGATATCAATTTAATGAACGAAGGTAGCGACTTCACACGGAATCATCCCCTAAGGGATATAATCTCATGGGACTCGATCTCACACCTAATAGTTACACCACATGACTTCGCATAGGAATTTGATGAGTTTCTAAGCATCTAAGTGAGCTTCACCAGAGCTTTCACTGAAACCATCAACTGTATCGTGTACGGGGAGTTTGCCAACATCATCTCCATCAACAAGGATAAAAACGTCGTGGCCGATTTTGGGAGTTAATTTAAGCGACTTCCCGCCCCTTACACCGGTCATTTAAATCATGGACGTCATTGTAGACTCCCAGAGTTTCATCGACGACAGCAAAGAGTTTATCGTCAAGGAACTGAGTGTTTAATCTGTATGCAATACAATACTTCAAAATTGGGCGTTAAAACCCCCTTACGGCTTCGAGTAACTTTCCGCCACTGCTAAAAAAAAGCAAGCCGTCTATATCGTCAACACACTGCACGGTATTCCCTGGGAAAATGGTGATGTGGATTACAGCCTGCTAGAATCCCCTATCTCACTTGTCAATATGCGTACAGAAACCGTCTACGTCAAGGGGGCATAGAAGAAAAAGTTTCTAGCCAATAACACGCCTACGCCTGTCGTAGATCTGTACAACAGAGGTTGTCCGTCTTTGAAAACATTTAAATTGGGCAGCACCATGTGCATGGCATATAGCTCTGTTTGAAATTTCTGTTAGGCCTCCATCGTTTGGGTACTTTGAGATTGGATGATTGAAGATGCACACGCACACCATAAGACGTGCGCTGAAAACAAACCCTTGCTTCCTTTCTGTACTCTGTATTATCGGGTGTTTTCCCTTCTAATCAATTACCCGCAAGAAAAGCGCAACCTACCGCTTTCGCCATCAACATGGATCCACAGAACAAGAATGGGAAACATTGGGTTGCCATTTTTATTGACTACTATCCATCCAAAAATATACAAATGTATAATCTGGTGTCTGTATAGGATGTAATTGTCACTGGCTTTAATCTTTCCCCCAGCAGGAGCAGTTGATGAGTTTCTAGAGCTCCCTACAATCTACGGACCTCAAGCTGATTTAAGAGTTGAGTCTGCAGTACATGTTACAGAACAAGAGCTTCAAGCCAACGAATAGAGTGATGTTGGGACTGTAGAGCCTACAACTGAACCAACACCAAAGAAGAGGAAAGGAGTTCGGAAAAAGGAGGAAGAGAGAAAGAAATAAAGATCAATGTTTGCCTTATGTCAACTGCCATGGTAAAAGTTTTCAAGAGAAGGCTTTTTACCCAATTATTAAGTACTGAAGGCTTAAGTGCGAAGAATTATATAATCCTGATAAACAACTAAAAATGTTTGATGCATTTACTAAGAATCCAAAAGAAGTGAAATATTGAGATCCTTTGTTTCGAATCTCAATTTGTGGAGAGAAAAAACTACTAGAAAAACGAATATGGCTAAAACTCACAATAGACAAATAACTGCCAATTATAAAGTGACTGTTGTGACATCACAAGTTATTATTTGTAAAAAGAGGTTTATGTCTGTTCATGATGGCTAAAGTGAACTAGCTTATTCATAAACCTCGTTCCTCACCCACTGGTTTTCATGGGCACGATAAAAGAGGTCAGCACACTCCTAAAAACAAGCTGGTTGAAGAACGGGTACAGATAACGGCGTTCATAGAAAAGTATCCAAAACATGAAAGCCATTATTCCCGCCGAAACTGTCCCAATGATGTATGATGTATTCAGAGATGTTTTAAACAAAACAGGGTACAAGTTCAAACAAACAAACTAACTATGCTAACATAGTGCTTAAATAAGTTCACAAAGTGTTGTTAATTCACCTGTAAAACATGTGATGAGTAATCACAACGAAGTGCCATACATCCAGCACAGAGATAAGAGAGAAAAAATTCCGAGCAACATAATGTCCATCTCATAGAAGCACAAAACTGTTATGAAAGTAAATCTAAGGACAGGATATCTGCAAAAGAAACGGGAAATAGAGAGTTCTCGCTTTTGATTTACAACAAGTCCTCCCATCTCCATTTTTATCCACGGACATTGTGTATTACAAAATACTTTGCATGTATATTAGTGGTTTTTAGCTTACAGGAAGGATTATATTATTGCTAGGATATTCAACTGATATGCTCAGCTCTATCTTGAAGGATTGTCTCAGTGCTAGGGAACTCAACCGATCTGCTCAGATCTAACAAGCAGGATTGTCTTCGGTGCTAGGGAATTCAACTGATCTGCCCAGATCTAACAAGCAGGATTGTCTAAGTGCTAGGGAACTCAACTGATCTGCCCTGATCTAACAAGCAGGATTGTCTAAGTGCTAGGGAACTCAATTGATCTGCCCAGATCTAACAAGCAGGATTGTCTAGGTGCTAAGGAACTCTACTGACGTTCTCAGCTCTCAGGCATTATTATCTCAGTGCTAGAGACTTCAACTGATCTGCTCAGCTCTCAGGCATTATTCTCTCAGTGCTAGAGACTTCAACTGATCTGCTCAGATCTCACAAGCAGGATTGTCTCATTGCTAGGGAACTCAACTGATCTGCTCAGATCTCACAAGCAGGATTGTCTCAGTGCTAGGGAACTCAACTGATCTGCTCAGATCTAACAAGCAGGATTGTCTCAATGCTAGGGAACTCAACTGACGTTCTCAGCTCTCAGGCATTATTATCTCATTGCTAGGGAACTCAACTGACCTGCTCAGATCTCACAAGCAGGATTGTCTCAATGCTAGGGAACTCAACTGATCTGCTCAGCTTTCACAGCAAGGATTGTCTCAGTTTTAGGTAACTCAACCTTTCTGCTTAGATAGGTTCAACTGATAGGTTCATTGCTAGGTAAATCCACTTAAGTTATCAATTCTAAGTCCTTGTTTGCTTACCTGCGATTTTCATGTTGAGCTAGACCACCGAGGACAGAGAGATTGAGTTTCGAATCTCGGTCCGGTGGATTTTCCATTTCCACACTACCACCACATAAATGTGGATATTCAAGGACAATGTGTTTAGTTTTATAAACAAATTAAACAAACATAAATAAGTTATTGAAAAAAAGGGTAGTCAAAGTATGTCTCATGGTCCATATTAACAAAACGCCACCATCTTGTTTTTCAATAATTTTGATTGAAAAAAATGCTGTGGAAATATATGAAGTTGTGAAGTGTCTTATTTTATTATCAAATAAGATGAATCCATTTGAATGTTCAGAAATTGTATGAATCCACAGTGCAATTATTAATATCTTTTAACTTTTCCAACACGTAAAGTAAAGTATTATGACCTTCAAAAAAATATAACCCAGAATATTTGTGGATGTTGATGTTGGTTCTCCTCCAAACCCTAAAGAGTGGATTTGAAAAGTCTGTGTGTCTGTCTTACTCTAAAATTAAGTTTAGGTAGTTTACAAAATGATAAAAAGAGATAAATTCGATTTTACCAAAATCGGATTTAGAGATTTTGATTAAATTTCGTATCTAGGAGTTGATTAAGATTATAAACAAAATTGACTATTTTCATTTAGCCATGAAAATTACTTTTAATTTACTTTACAGGATCGGAATTTTTCATATCTACGCAACAATTTGGGATATTATATATTTTATCAATGCAAAATTACAGCACAATAAAAATAATAGGTTTGTTTGAAATAATTTTTTATAAAACCAATAGTTTCTTAAATATTAGCAAACATATTGATATAGTTTTGTCAGCCTTAACTGTAAAGAAATAATGTCTATGTTTTAGCGTAATAATTATCTAATCCCCTATAGTAAGTAAGTCTTTCGAAAAAATGATGTATATTTCCTCTAACCTTTTAGGAAAAATGTATGTACAGCAATGATAGATCCCTCTTAGCAAAAACTATAGCAAAAACTATGTGGAACAGGCAAAAAAATTCCGTTCTTGAAAATAAAAATTAATTTGTCTGGAAAAAAGTTTCACTTTGATTTTACTCCACGGGAACAGTTGTTATTTGTTACTATATTGTTTCTATTTTTTAGAGTCGAGCATTTGGGCAGGTATTAAAATTATTTTAATTGAAAAAACGACATCATTTTATGAGCTGTAGGGCATTGTTATGCAAAAATTCAAATGACCACTTAACCAGCAAGAAGTGTGCAACTATTATCTCTAAAGTATATTGATGGTGAGAATCATTTCAATTAAAACATTAGAATCTTTGTTTACTCAATAATCGGGCTCCTTTGACAATGAATAAATATCTTTTCAGATTGTAAACAATTGTAAAATATGATTTTATTTCTGTATAAACCCAAAGTATGTAACACTGACCCCTCCACCAAGATGGTTTTCCAATATAAACAATAAACACTAGCCACTCCATCAAGCTGTCTGTCCAATATAAACAATAAACACTGACCACTCCACCAAGATGTTTGTCCAATATAAACAATAAACACTAGCCACTCCACCAAGATGTTTGTTTAATATAAACAATAAACACTAGCCACTCCATCAAGATGTTTGTCCAATATAAACAATAAA
>CABFOW010005392.1:11678-43160 GCA_902141385.1 Timema californicum | reverse complement strand
GTATCCCTAGGGAACAGTACTTTTTTCTGGATGAAATGTACCCTATGTCCTTTTCTGTATCCCTAGGGAACAGTACTTTTTTCTGGATGAAAGGTACCTTATGTACTTTTCTGTACCCATGACAACGTGGATGCAAAATTTCATGATGATCGACCGAGTAGTTTAGGCGTGAAGCGTAACAAACAAACAAACAAACTCACACTCGCATTTATAATATTAGTTAGGATGTTAAGAGCAACGTGAAGGACAGACATTTCAAAACCATTTATTGCTTGTCTTATAATTTGCAGACCTGTAGAAAAATAATTATATCTTCAAATAATTTAATAAATTTGTATTTATACAACTCTTCTAATAATAGGTAAAGCGTACCAAAGCCAAACAATTTATATCCGTATTTCTATTGCATGGTACGAGATATTAGCTAAGAGTCCGACTCTATAGATCAGTCAGTAGCGTGTTTGCCTACAAAAATAAGGGTCCTAGGTTCTATGCCAAACATAGCGGAAAAATTCATAACTGGGAAAATGTGGGTTTTCCCTTTCCCATTGTGAACTAGAGGTTAACGGCTGGGTTTTGTGTCTGTTCTGGATTTTAAGTTGGTCTAAAAATAGTGTACTGAGAAAATCAGTTCAGAACATACACGACAAAAACTTCAAATAAATAAATAATCCTGGTTCAAAATTAAAACCTTAATCTTTTAAAGGGAAGAGGTTCTATTCTGAAATAGTTTTTCTCTGGTTAAACTGAGTTTTCACCTTTCTCATGTAGTGAAAGAGAAAAATATATGCTCTATAATTAATTTAGTTCGTAGGCTGTGTGCTCATATAACCAGTCGGTTAAAAATGTGCTCGTCAAACATCCCAAATAATAATACAGAAAATTATATCACATCGTAAATGTTAGTGTGTTCCAGGCTTTGATGACTCGAGGTTCAATCTGTATAATTTAACCAATTTAGTGGGCCATGCGCAATATAAAACATTAATAATAATGGTAGTAAAAGAGTAAGAATGTTAATGATACTTAGAACCAGTATAGAGTACAAATGCAATATAGTACCATCATTACAACCGCCTTGGGGGTTAAATGTTCTTAGACATCATTTTGGTAATATTTTTTATTTGAGGTATTTAACGTGTTCTTTCTGAACCGAATGATTATATCAGCACTCAAGAACTGCTTTGAGCGATAGCTAGAGGGTTACTAACTTTACTGGGAAAAGTACTTTTAAATACCTTCCAAGTATTAGGTTAGCAGTAGTTGAATTAACCATTCATTTATATCACACCCTCTGTCTCCCTTTCCGCCAACCACTGAGCGATATATATGTTCTATCCTAGACTCGGAGCTATTTGGTCCTGTCTTGCGCACGCAGAAAGATAGAGAAGGAGCCGTCTGTTGCTGGTGCTTGAAGGGAGAAGGATGTTAGTGACACAAAGGATTCATAGCTACTTGAAGGGTGGAGGATGTTTGTGATCCAAAGGATTCATAAGTGCTAGTAAGGAGGAGGATGTTAGTGACCCCAAGGATTCATAAGTGCTAGTAGGGAAGAAGATGTTAGTGATACAAAGGATCCATAAGTGCTAGTAGGGAAGAAGATGTTAGTGATCCAAAGGATCCATAGGTGCTAGTAGGGAAGAAGATGTTAGTGATCCATAGGTGCTAGTAGGGAAGAATATATTAGTGATCCATAGGTGCTAGTAGGGAAGAAGATGTTAGTGATCCAAAGGATCCATAAGTGCTAGTAGGGAAGAAGATGTTAGTGATCCATAGGTGCTAGTAGGGAAGAAGATGTTAGTGTATCCATAGGTGCTAGTAGGGAAGAAGATGTTAGTGATCCAAAGGATCCATAGGTGCTAGTAGGGAAGAAGATGTTAGTGATCTAAAGGATCCATAGGTGCTAGTTGGGAAGAAGATGTTAGTGATCCAAAGGATCCATAAGTGCTAGAAGGGAAGAAGATGTTAGTGATCCAAAGGATCCATAAGTGCTAGTAGGGAAGAAGTTGTTAGTGATCCAAAGGATCCATAGGTGCTAGTAGGGAGAAGGATGTTAGTGACTCTAAGGATCCATAGGTACTAGTAGGGAAGAGGATATTAGTGATCCAAAGGATTCATAAGTGCTTGAAGGGAAGAGGATGTTAGTGACACAAAGGATTCATAAGTGCTAGTAGGGAAGAGGATGTTAGTGATCCAAAGGATTTATAAGTGATAGTAGGGAGAAGGATGTTAGTGACACAATAGATTTATAAGTGTTTGAAGGGAGAAGGATGTTAGTGACACAAAGATTTATAAGTGCTTGAAGGGAAGAGGATGTTAGTGACACAAAGGATTCATAAGTGCTTGAAGGGAGAAGGATGTTAATTGACACAAAGGATTCCTAGCTACTTGAAGGGAGGATTATGTTAGTGACACAAAGGATTTATAAGTGCTTGAAGGTAAAAGGGTGTTAGTGACACAAAGGATTCATAAGTGCTAGTAGGGAGAAGGATGTTAGTGACTCTAAGGATCCATAGGTACTAGTAGGGAAGAGGATGATAGTGAAACAAGGGATTTATAAGTGTTTGAAGGGAGAAGGATGTTAGTGACACAAAGGATTCATTAGTGCTAGTAAGGAGGAGGATGTTAGTGATCCAAAGGATTTATAAGTGATAGTAGGGAGAAGGATGTTAGTGACACAAAGGATTTATAAGTGCTTGAAGGGAAGAGGATGTTAGAGACACAAAGGATTCATAAGTGCTTGAAGGGAGAAGGATGTTAGTGACACAAAGGATTCATAGCTACTTGAAGGGAGGATTATGTTAGTGACACAAAGGATTCATAAGTGCTAGTAGGGAGAAGGATGTTAGTGACACAAAGGATCCATAGGTACTAGTTGGGAAGAGGATGTTAGTGATCCAAAGGATTCATAAGTGCTTGAAGGGAAGAGGATGTTAGTGACACAAAGTATTCATAAGTGCTAGTAGGGAAGAGGATGTTAGTGATCCAAAGGATTTATAAGTTATTGTAGGAAGAAGGATGTTAGTGACACAAAGGATTTATTAGTGTTTGAAGGGAAGAGGATGTTAGTGATCCAAAGGATTCATAAGTGATAGTAGGGAGGAGGATGTTAGTGATCCAAAGGTTTTATAAGTGCTAGTAGGGAAGAGGATGTTAGCGATCCAAAGGATTTATAAGTTATAGTAGGGAGAAGGATGTTAGTGACACAAAGGATTTATAAGTGTTTGAAGGGAAGAGGATGTTAGTGATCCAAAGGATTCATAAGTGCTAGTAGGGAGGAGGATGTTAGTGACCCAAAGGATTCATAAGTGCTTGAAGGGAAGAGGATGTTAGTGACACAAAGGATTCATAAGTGCTAGTAGGGAGAAGGATGTTAGTGAGTCTAATTTTCCATAGGTACTAGTAGGGAAGAGGATGTTAGTGATCCAAAGGATTTATAAGTGCTTGAAGGGAAGAGGATGTTAGTGACACAAAAGATTCATAAGTGCTAGTAGGGAGAAGGATTTTAGTGACTCTAAGGATCCATAGGTGCTAGTAGGGAGGAGGATGTTAGTGACACAAAGGATCCATAGGTGCTAGTAGGGAGAAGGATGTTAGTGACACAAAGGATTCATAGCTACTTGAAGGGAGGATTATGTTAGTGACACAAAGGATTTATAAGTGCTTGAAGGGAGAAGGATGTTAGTGACACAAAGGATTCATAGCTACTTGAAGGGAGGATTATGTTAGTGACACAAAGGATTCATAGCTACTTGAAGGGAGGATTATGTTGGTGACACAAAGGATTCATAGCTACTTGAAGGGAGGAGGATGTTAGTGACACAAAGGATTCATAGCAACTTGAAGGGAGGAGTATGTTAGTGGTCCAAAGGATTCATAGCTACTTGAAGGGAGGATTATGTTAGTGACACAAAGGATTCATAGCTACTTGAAGGAAGGAGGATGTTAGTGACACAAAGGATTCATAGCTACTGGAAGGAAGGATTATGTTAGTGACACAAAGGATTTATAAGTGCTTGAAGCGAGAAGGATGTTAGTGACACAAAGTATTCATAGCTACTTGAAGAGAGAAGGATGTTAGTGACACAAAGGATTTATAAGTGCTTGAAGGGAGGAGGATGTTAGTGACACAAAGGGTTCATAAGTGCTAGTAGGGAGGAGGATGTTAATGACACAAAGGATTTATAAGTGCTTGAAGGGAGGAGGATGTTAGTGACACAAAGGGTTCATAAGTGCTAGTAGGGAGAAGGATGTTAGTGACACAAAGAATTCATAAGTGCTTGAAGGGAGGAGGATGCTAGTGACACAAAGGGCTCATAAGTGCTAGTAGGGAGGAGGATGTTAGTGATCCAAAGGTTTTATAAGTGCTAGTAGAGAGGAGGATGTTAGTGACACAAAGGATTCATAGCTACTTGAAGGGAGAAGGATGTTAGTGACACAAAGGATTCTTAGCTACTTGAAGGGAGAAGGATGTTAGTGACACAAAGGGTTCATAAGTGCTAGTAGAGAGGAGGATGCTAGTGATCCTAAAGTTTCATAGCTACTTGAAGGGAGAAGGATGTTATTGACACAAAGGATTCATAGCTACTTGAAGGGAGAAGGATGTTAGTGACACAAAGGGTTTATAAGTGCTTGAAGGGAGGAGGATGCTAGTGACACAAAGGGTTCATAAGTGCTAGTAGGGAGGAGGATGTTAGTGATCCAAAGGTTTTATAAGTGCTAGTAGGGAGGAGGATGTTAGTGATCCAAAGGTTTTATAAGTGCTAGTAGGGAGGAGGATGTTAGTGATCCAAAGGTTTTATAAGTGCTAGTAGGGAGGAGGATGTTAGTGATCCAAATGATTCATAGGTGCTTGAATGGAGGATGATGTTAGTGACACAAAGGATTCATAGGTCTTTGTAGGGAGGAGGATGCTAGTGATCCTAAAGTTTCATAGGTGCTTGAAGGGAGTGAAGGTGAATAGTAAAGCTTAGCTAGCAAAATTAACTATTTCTAAGAGAAGTCGAAGGATGAAGTGTGAAGAGTGAAGGTATATTTGTTTAAGAATAAAGATCCACAGCCGTGTGTGAGAGCCGACCCCACTACTGTTCTCTCCACATGTGCAATTAAGCTAAACTATGATGGGTGCTATGTGTGCGTCTGTTCAAAGCATATGATATTTACGATGCGTGATGGTTTGAAAGAAAATTACGTCTCTAGTAGAGTGATGTGGGGAAACTACAAGCAGACTGAGTTAGAAAGAATGCCAGAGCCACCCCAATAAGTAGAAATAGTTGAAGGACAAAACCCGTCCACAGAAGTGACGGTAGAATCCTGCAACTGTGTCATGCAGAATGCCAGTTCCATTACCAGAAATATGTTTTTACACAATACTAATATACTCGGTAACATGGGTAATTTACTATAAATATTAGGGATATACTTAGATCTACAGGACAGTTGTTGTTTACATATAAAGAAAATATTGTGCTCTATGTCAATTCTACATAAATGGTGGCCTACAAGACGTTGCTGGTCTGCGGGCTAGTGAAGCCGATTCGTGGATAGCAACCAAGACATTTTTTAATTCCAAGCTATATCAATAGTTTCAACGCTCTATGTCAAGTTACAAGCAGTTTAAAAATACAACACGTTCTGTTTGAATATCAATCATTCAATACAAATACAAAGAATCGAATTGTTTCTGATTCTTCCAACTCAGGTGATGAGCTGGTGGAACCAATGAAAACAGAAAAAAAATAACTGCACAATGTTCAATAGAAGCCGGTCCTACTTTACTCGTAATAATTATCCTTCTTAGGCTGCACCTACATTGGATACAGATCCTTCCCAACAGTTTGCTGGAACTCTTGTCAGTGATTAAATAGAATTTGAAGTGAAACGATAATTTGAAGTAATGAGTGACTCGGAATAAGATTTGGAATTTTTCCTCCTACTAGACTCAAATTACGGCCTTTTTGGTGAGAACACAAGAACGTGGACTCATGATTTCAATGATGATAGAAGTGACAGTGAGTATTTCAAAACTAGTTGGCCAATGAGAGATTATCCAGATAAATACAAAGATTACCATAGGATGCAGATTGAAACTTTTGACTACATTCTAGAAGCCATTAAGGAAGATCTTGCAACACACTCTAACTTCATAG
Organism: Timema californicum; assembly: GCA_902141385.1. Classification (NCBI taxonomy): domain Eukaryota; kingdom Metazoa; phylum Arthropoda; class Insecta; order Phasmatodea; family Timematidae; genus Timema; species Timema californicum. The sequence goes on along the minus strand of CABFOW010005392.1, from coordinate 37,011 downwards.
ATTGTGTTAGCCCTGAAGAAAAGCTTACAATTACTATAAGGTTAGTTCAACTTATTTTAATCAATATAGACGCTCACGAAATGTAAACAAAAAATTAAGAGTTTATTTTTTTTATTTAAATATGTTTGTTACATTTTATGAGTGATTTAATTAGCCTATAATAAATGTTTATATTAAAATGAAACACCCCTAAACTGTATAATCAATGCATTCATTTATTACACAATACTCACTCTCATATTTAAATACAAAATAAGTCGTTTTCTTAAAATTAGTGCGTAGAAAGTTTTATTTTAAAAAACCTTTTTTATATGTGAAGGTTAAATATTTAACAGATTGTTAGGAAGCATAAGCTGTGGCGGTTAAAGAACAGAGATGGCTTGATTCGGCAGCAGAGCGCTTTGAGAACTGTAACTATCAGTAGGAGAGTTCACAAAATAGTGGGGTGATGAAGATGAAGTAGTCAAAATTGGAGCTGAAGATCCTGAATACGATGGAGTTACTCCTATATTAGAGTTTGGGCCTCTGAAACTCTTTCTTTCTAACTCTAGAGTGACACTTTCCAGCATTGACATTCTCAATCTCATTTTTTGTATGCTATCTAGTTTCTTGATTGATGGCAACAAACTCATTAAAAATAAATAGTCTTCATCATCCTCTTTTCTCGTCTTCCCCGAGAAACGTTCTTCCAGCAGTTTTACTTTTTGTCTTTCCAAATCAAGAGCTTGGTATCTAATAATATCGGCTTTTCTCTTTAGTGGCTTTGCAACTTTATTTCGTGTCTCAGTGGATTTTACATGTAAATTAACTGTTTCCTTGGATGCGCTTTCTCGTGTGTTTGTCACCGAAGGAACACTGATACAACCAGAAGGTGGGGAATCATTGAATTGGTCGTCCAGTATAACAGGTTCTTCCACCTCTTCCTCATTTATAGGACTACTACTGACAGCCTTGGTTGAATACAGTAGATTCCCTGAACCTTCTCGAGGAATCAAGATATCCCTCAAGAAGTCCATGGACGCATAAAATGGCCACTTCTCATCACTGTTGTCCGCTTCTTGGCCGCTTCTAGTTTCGTTACGTGCTTTGAGTTTCTTTCTGTACGAATCCCTCAGATTTTCCCATGTCTTCTTGGCTATATTTCCTGAAACACAGAAACGTTTCTAATGCATTTGGTATTTTAAACAACAATTAATAATGTAGGACATCAAGTAAAAAATCATTATTGTTTCAGGTATTTGTCAACTGGAATGTCATTTCGTGCTCTAAGCCAAGTTTTTCGAATGAATGATTATACTGTTGGCAAAATTGTTGGTTCGGTTGCTGATGCAATATGGAAACATCTTTCATCACAGCACATGGCAGTTCCTTCTAAAGAAGAATTTATAAATATAGCAGCAGGATTTAAGAAGCGATGGAATTTTCCAAACGTTGTTGGATGTATTGACGGAAAACATGTCCGGATCAAGTGCCCTAAAGATAGTGGAACCATGTATCACTGTTACAAGCAGTTTTTTTCCATAGTGTTGCAAGGTGTCGCAGACTCTCAGTGTCGTTTTATTTTTATAGATGTAGGTGGTTATGGGAAGCAGAGCGATGGTGGAACGTTTACTGCTTCTACTATGTACACATTTTTAGAAAACTTTCAAGATACGTTACCAAAGCCATCATCATTTGAAGGGAGTGCATCGGAGATGCCATTTGTTGTTCTTGGTGATGATGCTTACCCTCTTAAGGTATACCTCATGAAACCTTTTTCAAGAAGGGGACTATCACACGAAGAAAGAGTGTTCAATTACCGTCTGTCAAGGGCAATAAGATGCGTAGAATGCACTTTCGGTATTATGACTGCAAAATGGCGTTTACTTGGTAAGGCTATTGAAACAGAAGTGGAGAAAGCAGAACGTATTGTGAAGTGTATTTGCTTGTTACATAACTTGATTATTGATTTGGAAGGTACTTTTAACCCTTCAATTTTGCAAGAAGCTTTGGAAAGTTACAGGAAACAACAAGCCGAATCTTCTGGCTCTGCTAGAAAGTTCAATAGATGTACAAAGGAGGCTCAAAACATTCGAAATGCCTTTAAAGCTTATTTTAATGGACCTGGTGCTGTCACATGGCAGAACAAGAATGCTCATACATGAAATAAGACAAAGAGTTATTGTAGGTAGGCCTATTGATTTTAAAATGTGAAGATGTTTTGGTTTAATTTTGACAAGTATCAGTTCAAAGATAAAAAAATCTTTATGTGCCTAAATTATTTCATCTTATCTTTATAAATAAAATTTTGGATCCCCACAGAGTCATTTATTTAACAAGTTATTTAAATTTATCCCAGACAGCACAGTAAGTTTGCTACAAGCTTATCTAAGATTGCTACAACAATCTAACAAGCTTGACGCTAGCTTGACGCTAGCTTGACGCTAGCTTGACTTATAAAGCCTTTAATCTTGCGTGTTCAATTAAGAAACAAAGTTTACATTTGTCATTCTTGCGGTGAACTTACTTTGTCATATTTACCCCAATCTTGTATTAACTACGTTGCACCAAGTTTACACACCCTGGTAGAAAGACAATATTTTAAAATGTTGAGAAATGTATTTATTTTATATTGGTAAAATATTGCTCAAAATTTTTTTAAACGCTTTTAAGACTATTCTGAAAATATATTTTAAATATTGAAAAATATTTGATATATATTAATTTAAAAAATTTAAAACTGAACAGCAAATATAAAATATTCTTGAAACAGTTTTGTAATATTGCACAAGGTTTTTATAAATAATGATGATAATTCTGTCAAAACTTTAGTAATATAGTTATGAATTCATATTGGAGCATAGTTTTTAAAATATGAAGTTTTTTCTAACAATGTTGTAATATGATATTATGTGCTATCTGGGATACGAATATAGCGATAAATAACGATAAATTAATTAGTAACTAAACCCGTTTACAAAAGGCTATGATTAGTTCAATGTGATGTATTTTTACATCAATAAATTTTTAAAGTATTTTCTGTAAATAAACCAAACACAACTTACCTTTCACGTGTAATTTATTTCCAATGTCTTCCCACAATCCTGGCTTTAGATCTCGGTTGTGGTAAGCCTTTACACGTCGATCCCACAGACGTGGCTCATCGCGAACAAGTTCAATAAGAAAATCTCGATCGATTTTACTGTCGAACGCCATTATTCACTCAGCGAGAAAACGGAACAGACTTCCGGGTGGAAACAAACAAGTTTGATCTGATCAGGTTCCAGTCAGGCATCGGGCGTCATCAGGAGTTATCGGAACGGGCTGACGTGCCTAATGTAGATGGATCCTATGAGACACTGCAGTTTGTTTAATCAAAAGCTTGATCAGATAACCTTGACTGATCGGGCCGGATCAATTCTTTGTCCAATTTAGGTGCAGCCTTATAGGCGTATTCATTTAGGTTTTATTGCCAGGGATAATGGTGGAGATGGTACACCAAAACCTGAATGCGTTATTTGTGGATACGTTTTATCTAGCGATGAGATGAAGCCCTTGAAGTTCAAATTTTATTTAAGTACCAAACACAAAGTTGTGACTTCAAAGTCGAAAGAGTTTTTTTTTCTGAGAAAGTGTATTGGTTTTAAAACCTTACCATAAAATATATTTAATCCATCAGATACAAATGGTAATACTATGCTTGAAAGTCCTCATTCAGGTCCCTAATGCAAAAAAAACATGGAAATAATGCAAAAACCTTGTGAAGGATTGTATTAATGATGTCTACTTCGAAATATTTAGCAAAATGGTGGCGAAAATTTTTTTTCAGGTTCCACTCTCAAATAATACCATAGCTCGGGGATCATGCTGATGATATGGAAGAACAGCTCATAGAACAGGTTAAGTTTGCAAAGTACTTTTCTTTGCAGCTTGATGGATCCACCGATGTGATTAATATGTCAATTTTGGTGGTGTACGAGTATGTGCATTATGATTATGAAGGTGATTTGAAGGGAGAATTTTTTTCCTCACTTCACTGCCAACAAACACAACTAGCTCTGAACTTTTCAGGGTGTTAAGTGACTACATTGCCGGTAAATGTAGATTGGATATTAAGTTTTGTGTAGGCGTAGATACTGATGGTGCTGCAGCAATTATGGATACATCCTGGAGTGAGGGCCCAGATTAAGGTGTTGACACCTGAATGCAGATCTACACACGGTTTTTATCAGATAGAAAGTCTCACTATGAAAAATATGTTGACACAACTGAATTAACAAACTGCTCAGTAAAGTGGTAGAAATTGTAAGCCACATAAAAGCAAACTCTTCAAACACGAGATTGTTTGTGGCACTATGCTAAGATATGGGGGCTGACTATAAACAGCTACTATTGAATGTCGATGTACGTTGTAACCTACCTCTTCCATCATCCCACACAAATAACAAACATAGATAGAGACAAGAGAGTTATAAATTTTATTCAAAACAATCAAGATACTCCTCATTGAGGAAGTGGAAAATACAAGCGTTAGGCGCTGAGCAAGTAAACAAGTAAAACGGGCTGGCAGCGCCATAGGTAACCACCAAGGCCAGAAGGGCATGCAAACAGCAACAATAAGTGGCAACTAATTTAAGTGCAAAAAATGTTGTCATCAGGAAACAACGATAATACACTAGGAATTGACCTCCAAGTTAATATTAACTACACCTCTCATAATTGAAGGTTAAGAGCCAAGAACAGGCTTGTGCCCTAGAATTAAATCTAAGTTGAGAATAGGATCACAAGTTGGCGTCATCTGACAAACCTTAACTAACCTAAACATCGGTATGAAACCTTTCATTATTTATATATAAAGCTCAAAATACCTAACAATAATAAATAATTTGAATATCTAATAACAAGTAGAATGTCTAACAGAGATATATTTACTTGGCGGAACGTAGCCCCTTCTTTAACTAACATATATTTATAAGTGATACAACGATATCAAATTATATCAAATTTAATAACAAACAAAATGTCCATATTAGAAATGTTATCCATGCCAGCTCGCGGCCCCACGTGTAATTAACATCTAAACGTAAATTGCCCACCAATAATAAACTATCCCAATTCTTTTTGACATCCAATAGATCATGCCAACAGAAAATAATACAGATCATTTTGTTACTGTCTCTCTACTAGCTAAAGCAGGCCATGAAACTTTCCGTGAAGCGGATATAATAAATTTAAGATAAAGACAATGAGGTGAGAAGGTCTTCCCAAAACCCCCAAGGAACGATCATAGCTACGGGCTAGTCACCCATGGTATCCAAATATCCCATAGCCTTAAAGGCAGAAAACCGCAAAAGAAATATTAATATTAATCAAAAATATATGTAAGTCCTGGAGAGTCAATTTAGAATAATAAAGATTTAGTGCCAAAGATAATTTTGAGAAACATGTCGAGCCTACTTAATAGTCAGGCTTCTCACCTCGAAAGCGCAGATTGTAATGTGTGATCACATTCTGGACTCCAACCGTTATATATCCTACGGAAATCATGTGTTCTCGGGGCGCGGAGAGCAACGGAGAGGAAAGAGGTAGGGTTCCAGAACATTCTCCACTCGTCCACGTGCATTTAAGTCTATACACAATCACAGTTCGTATAATCTCTGAATACACCCGCCAACGCACGCTGAGCTCACGCGCAACGCTGCTAATTTGTTTTGGGGAGCGGTTCAACCAACACGGCTAGCAGCGAACCTTGGATCTCGAGCTAGTTCAACGTTGACAGTGCTGCGGTGTGTATGTCGGATTGTGGTCGTGCCGAAACGAGTCAAGCGGGGCTGGCCTGGTGAGTTATACAACTTCTCCCAATTTATATTGTAACAAGGTTACAACGTTGTTTGTAAATAGGTGTTTATGTCAAGAGTGTTTGAGCTTAGGAATGAGCTTGCTGAATTTTTAAAGGAAATAACTGCTTAGGGAGAACTGTTTCAAAACAATGGTTGGATAGCTATACTGGCATATTTGACAGCTTTATTTCCCATTTTAAATCAAATCAACACGTCCATGCACCGAAGACTGCCCCTCTTGTTTTACAATGGCTGACAAGATAGAAGGGTCGAAACGAAAGCTGAGCTGAAAACGTGGAAGACTAGAGTTTTGAATGATAACTATGACATGTTTCACAATTTGGCTGAAACTGCTAGCGAACGAGGTGAGGATCTTGACGTAACCTCTTTGTGCAGTCATTTTTCATCATTTGACAAACTTATCAGAGCGGTTTGATTTCTACTTTCTAGAAGATGAGGATCCATGGAGAGAGACTGACTGGATGGATTCGAAATCAATTTATGACATGAAATAATGAGATGCCTGTTAACATAGAAGATTGCCTGATTTACCTAGGTGCTAATGAAGTATTGAAAAATTATTTTGCCTCGACATACATCTGTGAGACTGGTTTCTCTAGTATGAGTGTAATTAAGACAAAATATCGTAATAGTGTCGATATTCACTGTCCATTATGAGGGGCAGTGTCCAAAATAGAGCCACCGCTTAAAAGAATGTGCAAAAATAAGCCTACCTCATTTGTACAATTTGTACATGTTTTATCTTTAATATCAATAATGATTCCTTAAATAGTAGTTTCTTTAATACTTACCCCAAAAGGTATTAGCATCCCACCAAGCCAGTCCCTGGGTGCCAGTGAAAAAAATACCGGTCCGCCATTCGGTAAAGTTTGAGTAGCACTGCTTAGTGTGATTTAAACTGCTGTTCTATTGAAGAACATAAAGCTACTGTTAGAACAGCACCGGGAATAAACCCCTTTCGGGGCTGTGGTACCTGGTCCCATCTCTGTCCCTACTTGTGAGTTGAGGGAGCGGATGGCAGTGCATGTGTGTGTGTTTTGTTTGAGCGTATTTGTGTGTACTTTTATGACAGCCTCCATGATGACTGGTATATAAACTTATTTAGCTGTCTATAAATGATTTACATATTGCCATGATGTTATACAAAATTAGTTTGTCTTATATCTATCAAATATTATACTCTTTACATGCTACTTTTTTATAATAAAAGAAAAAAGAGATGAATTTACATAAGTTTATGCATTTTTCCTTTCTTAGTCTTTATAGTGATAACTTTGTCTAGATCTTTCCACTGCAATCTGTTGAGGAGTGAAAATATCACTGATTCTGGTGCATTTCCAGTCGCGGTGGCTCAGTGGTCACGTGCCTTTGGCCTTGGTTTCGTGGTGGTCATTAAATGTCGCGTAACCATTCCTCCCTGTCGAATGTGATCATCCCCGAGCACATCACTCGACACTTTTGAAACTTTTTTTCACTTCACTGTTCTGTGGCATTTTCTTCTTGCAATCCGTTTTGGCTGTATCTAATGTCGGTATGTCTTTACTTCCCCTTCGTGGGGGTTTGCGTTGTTATGCAGGATGTACATATTATACTGTCCACATTTAAGTGTACGGTGTATTGTTCTGTCCAATAGTTGTCCGTAAAAAAATATAATTCTTATAGTGAAACAGAAGAAACCACTGACGACACTGGCATACAAGAGAGGCTACATTATTCATTGCACACATCTAAAAATGTATTTGGAAAATGCTCTCAATCTGTATAGAGTATACAGAATACTTGGTTATAAACAATCGTCCTGGATAACCATTTACTCTAAATACAGAAATTCAAATTAAGGCTACAAACAAGTTTCAAATATATTTTTCAAACTGATGAATAACGCGACATTCCTAAGAATGAGATCAAACAAACGAAAGTACCAAACGATCAAGTTCACAATACGATGGTAAGGAGGGTTAGGGGTGACTAACCTTATCACCAGCCCATACTTTAAGAGCCAGTTAGTCGTATCGGAGAGTTTGGTCATAATTGTAATGCAGCCTAAGTCCATTAACTTCGATTTGTTCATGTGTGTTGGGTTTTCAATTCTGTAAATATTTAAGGTGACTATGTAGGGTATTCATTATCAGGTAATAGTTTCACTCTTTACAACGGGTTCTCTGAAACTACAATATATCATTACTTACTCCTTGTCTACGAAATCTGTTTGGATTGTAACGAGTTACATGTTGTCGTTATATCAAATGGGTCAACACTCACCGACAACCATGATGAGCTACAACACGAACTCCTACATCAAAGCACGAGCTCAGACCTCCACTATCCAACTGGCACAACTGACTGAGCGGAGCCTTCAACCGACTGTCTGCTCGGGACTCAATCCGCGGCCGGCCGGAAACGATTGAAGTTCCACGCGGCCAGACCAAGCTATCACTTCCAGCGCAAGGACAATCTGGAATATTCTAGCGGTTGCCAGACGCATTCTTTGCTGTTATGTTTGTTCTATCGTCTTACCCCCTCCTTCTCTTGCCCCGTCTCTCTGTGGATACATTAATGTATATATAGTGACAGCGATTTTGAATAGTCGCTTATTATGCCACCGACTGAGCTTGGTGAGGACGGCAACAAGGGGCCGTGATTTATTTAATATTCAAAATTGCATCTTCGGTATAATAGGGGACATCTTGTCTAAATTATTGTTTGGGACTTATAAATATTTAAACATAGAATGATGAAATGTTGCGCGCATTCTCTCTTTTTGTACGAGGTTTAATTTATTCTAATTGTTCTATTTCGTTTTGTTATACATACATAATGTATATTTAATTACATGTATATATTTTCGGTCACACTTTGGCGTACTCAGCGTCTCGGGCGTACCGCCCGTCCTTTCTTGTTTGCATATTGAGTGTATGTGAGATTATTTAGTTATAAAACTGAGAGCACAGGTCACTTAGGTGCTAGAGTTGAGGCTTGGCCTAACGTCTTATTCTATCTATTGTTTTTGTTCAACGTTATGTTGATTTCTTTAGATCTAAAGACGCGTAAATGTTTATCTTGTATTGCCTAAATTTAGATGTATGCTAATAGTTGCAATGTAGTATCGTTGCTTGCACTTAATGCTATAACCGAGGGAACCATAGAAGGAAGCATAGACTCCCATGATGGCGATTAATATTACTGTTGAACTGACAACCAGAATATAATTATATGTTTCTCTTTTATATTTTCAGATAACGTAATGTCAATTAATTCCTTTATCTCAGTAGAGTTATTTAAATATGAGAGGAGAAGCGCTTCACGCCATATTGTTATATTTTGCTCTAATTATGTATTTACCTTCTTTTTTGTCCTAAATAAAACAAGCTATGTTTATGATTGTTAAACTTCTTGTCTGGTTTTACCATCACACTTCCAATAATGTTAGTTAATTGGTACAAGAGGTTTACAGGATGACGCATGCAAATGGTTAATTTATCTTGCTAAAGATTATATGGACATCATAAAATAAAGGGGTGTACTCGGAAAACTTAAGGATAAAATTAAACGACTAATCATCACCGAGTAAATTTGACTAGGATCAAAACGATACTTGTTCAAAGTACAAGAAGGAACAGAAGTACTTAGAGCAAAAAGAAATTAAGAAATATCGCTTTAAAGACGCATAGTAATGAATACTACCATAACTGTTTGGATAATGAGAAGACCATTCTTAGAGAGGCTCGGCTCACACGAATAACCAATCAGAAACGTTTATCTCATATAAAACGTGTCACTCTTTGTTCTTTAGACGAAAAATGGTCTATAATAACAGGATCAGTACATACGCTACTATGGTACGACTATTGTCCCCAATCATTATAATGCTACCATTACAGACATTTAACGGTAAACGCCAGTCTCGTACTGACACTTCTTTGAGAAAACTTACACTGTGTGTGTACCAGTGATGAGACTTTTCCCAAGTGAGAACCTATTTTTGAGCAATGTGTATCAGAAGTACGTCTTCCAAAAAAATCGAAGAAACTTTTTGAGTAAACACTATGTTAATGCTTTGTGTATCAGTGAAACCCTTTTTGTGACAGCCTCAAAGTTACTTATGAAGTTTTTTGAGTAAATACTATTGTATATGAAAATGATTTGAGTAATTAATAATTTATGCTAGTTATCGGCAAAATAATAAAAACACATATTTGATTAAATACTTTGTGCCGATATTAGAGGATTGTCTTAACTTTTTGAGTAAGTACTCTGTGCTCGTACCAAAGAAAAGTATTATCCTTTTAAGTAAATACTATGCACCAATATTTTATAATTATTCTCAGTAAAACAAAACAAAATGTAATTGAATACTTTGTATCTGTATTAGAGGTACACCTTAAACTTTTTAGAGGGTTACTTTGTGATTGTATCACAGTCCCGTATTAGATTTCTTGGGTGAATTTTATTGTATGTGAAAATCTCTTTGAGTGAATATTAAGCACAAATAATATCTTGTGATAGTTATCCTAAAAACACGATTAGAGTAAATACTGTGTGCCTTTATCAAGGAAACGTCTTAAACTTTTTGGAGTAAATACTTTGTGCCAGTATTAGAGGCACGTTCGATTAAATACGTTTGTGTATCAGCAAAAAATTACTTTTTGATTAAATACTTTGTGACAGTTACAATGTAAAAAATACAGCGTGTAAAGGTTACTAAATAAATTAAAATGATAATTAAGGATTTTATTTCTCACTTATACATTAAGGATGATGATGAAATTACTTATACAAAGAATAAAAACCAGAGTAAAAAACACCGTTAATATGACGAGTATTTAAGAAGGATATAAGATAAAGTTGACCGAGTCCTATGGATAGGTGATAATGTGTTTTTTTCTCCCACATTTACACAATTTGATTTGTCCACCTTTATAGAGTGCTTAAGGTTCCAACCATTGTGTTCTTATATCAACATATGGATCAGAGTACGTGTAGAATAACTTAAAGATTTTTTGAAAGCGACAGATTACCACTCACTAATGTCACACAAATACGTTTAATAATGAAATAGTTTTTATATTCTTCATGTTGAACTCCTGCATAGTCTAGGATTAATCCTGAAGGAGTTATATTAATACACATGGTTGTTTCTCCGCCATAGACTTACATTTAGGCTTGACGATTGCCTTGGCAGACGTAACGGCCGCTGTATCCAGCTTATATCGAGCGCAGGCACAGTACACATATATGTACAGTAGCCCCATTACTTCTTTGGTGCTGACTGACAGCTCACAGCTGACTTCTGACAGTCAACATTTAGGTATATACCTAAATTTTGACCGTCAGAAGTGACAGCTGCTAAACACATGTGTTTACAGATCATTTGGTCCGGCGTAGGGATACGTAATTTGGTCTGGTAACTTTTTAAAGATGTCAGTCAGCACCAGAGAAGCCATGGGGCTACTATAGTTAATCAACGCAGATATGTGAAGCACAGAAGGTACGACTAAGCTCGTATCATTTTGTAGAGTGCTCTTGTCCAGTTCACAAACGTTCTGACCTATCAAGCTTAGCACTTTAATCCATTGCTAGAGGAGTCTGCCATTTCTTGTTGCGCTCATATAAACGGTACTGAAATGACTGTAACGTTTTCCTAAACTTCCCAAGGTTGTAAGCGATCTCAGAGAAGGAAAACCAAGATAGTCCAGCTCGGAAAAATAGTACTCATCGCTGTCATCGATGATTCTTTGAAACCAAGTTACCTCTTCTGTCCCTGTTCTCTTCTCTCTTCATATGAATATTAATCAACAAGCCTAGTTCGGAGTAATGGAATATCCCTACTCTCACCGGATATAACTTGTTGGTGAGTAGTTACCCAATCTAGATTTCTCTTATTCCATGATGAAAGAAAGTCAATCTAATAGGGGGTAAGAACTTATAGTTGAACACTTTAGGCAAATCGAAAAGTATTATGGCAATCTCCTTGATGAGGAGGACAGCTTTTCCACTCAAGAACCCTTGTAATTTAATCAGCATATTGTACGTCATCGAGTCGTTACTCATAGATTTATGAGGCCATCTTGCTGATTTCACTGCTAGAAGGGCTGAATTGGAACAACTTTGTCGTATATGATTAAGCATAAATATTTAATCCTTGCAAGGGTATTGTTATCCAACTCGAACGTTATACGTCATGTTATCATACAGTCCTTGAAAGAATCTTCATGTTGAATAATTTCAAACATAACGATGGGGGCCACAGATTTTAATAGTTATGTATAGAACATAGATATAGGGGCACTCGTTCCTTAGTACGAAGTCTGAAAATTGAACAAGTCTTTGTACAATTTAGGGAAGAAAATCTTAACGAAAGACCAAGTTCATATTTTCATAGGGGTACATGACTATAAATGCAATTAGAGTTTAACAGAGCGTAGATTATAATTATAAGATTTGCCTTTATACGACCAGTAGCTGTCATATTGCTACGTTCGATATGAAGAGATAAAATGGCATAATGTGCCTCTTCAAACATATTCCAAGGTTTTACCATTCAGTTGCTTAGCGTGGATGTCAGTAAGTTGTGATACTTGTAATATTCCAATTATGAAATTTAAGATCGATAGCTCAGCCACTCTAGAAGTCAAGCATATTGAGTAAATTCAAATCCTCCGTCTTGATGTGAACCATTACTGTCAGTCGTCAATCAGACTAGTACTAACTCTTTTTTAGTATTTGTTAGTAAGGAGAAATAGTCATCCGTGATTCCTAGTATGAGACGTAAGGGGATGAATACCTCAAAGATAGCCATCGTAGCATATTCGTGTATCCTGTTGAGTTTTAATCCCATATTTTCAGGGTACACTTTCTCACCTTTCCAAATCGAAAGATTTTTCTTGGGCCGAATTGATATTCCTACATCTCTTTATTGAGCTATATCCCCCCGTTGATCTCGTAGGTGATTCTAGAAAATAGAAGGACTATACCGTTATTGGCTATTTTTGAAGTATGTCCGACAGCACCCGTATCTAGCAGCAGTTTTTCTTTATGTGCAGAAGGAAACGATGGGATAAACTGTAAAGTTATTCCTGATGGATATATATCATAAGCTCATTCCCATCAGCTAATGACCTGGGAATATACGAAGCCTTAAAATGATACTTGAAACTTATCAAAGCAGTGTCGAAAGTAGCCTGCCCTCCAATGTGCAATGTCTCTACATTCATTATTTCCACTGAGAGCAGCCAAACCATCGTATATAGAGTTTATTGGTATGTGTTAACGCTTTCAGATGTATTCTTTCAATATATAGAGAACGAGAGCATTGTCTCATTCTCTCTCTCTCTCTCTTTCTTTAGTAACAGTCTCATCGTTTCAGATGTAGTCACAAAAAAAACCGACATAGTCTTGTTCCTAAAGTTGATTTGTGTACTCGTTTGTCGTCTAGTCTTACTGAGATATAATCTATCACTAGTTTCATTACCGGAAGGTAAATGATATCTTTAGGTGCTTCCGCTATCTTATAACCTGGAGGGACAGTCATGCTGAGCTTGTAAATAGTATGACACAGTTCTTCGTTTATGTAAACCCCACTAGTAATACAGAACTCTACATGGATCAGGTTAACAAGAAGTGTGTCCACAGTATAGGTCGAAATGTGCATTTCCCCACCGGAAATAAGGATGGCCTCATAACCTAGCAGAGATGCAAGCGTGCCATGTCCAGTAAATACGCTATATCTAGGGTGGTTGGATCACTGATGATGGAGAGTTTCATATCGCACTTGGCCACTCCTCAAAAATATCGATCCAAAGCTTCCAACTCGTAAATGCACGATTTACTCTTTACCGTCACAATATAATTTATTATTACGTTCGTCTATATTTGGGATGGAATGAAACGTTGCCAGAGTTATCATTCCAATAAACCATTCTTCTTGGTGATTCTACCCACTTAGTAGGATACGAAGAGAATAGCTTTCCATCATATTTGAACTATGAACCGTCAATGTCAGCATCGTTGACATGTTTACCAGAGTACTACCGTTATAACGGGTATTTAAGGAAAGCTAGGCATCACTGAAAAATATATACTATTTTTAATACCGTATAGTGATTATATATAACAGCTATTCCTCCGATAAAACTTACAAGTTCAATCATCAGTCTTAAATCTCCAAAACTATCAATGTATCTCACTCAACTTCCATGTAATTTTACGGTAGCCAACTTATAAAATGTGCAGAACAGTCAATGTTATGACAGTTCATTAAATTTAACGTATTTAAATGCAAGGCAAATGTGATGAGCAGGTAGTTTTAAGAAATCATATAACAATAGCACTGAACAGGGTAGAAATGTTTATTCATCACTTCATGAATAATTTAGCCTATGTAAGCCTATCCACGGCAATTTTCAATACTGTTGATTATAACACGTGAATGCTCTTAGTGCACTGTTTTGACACGTTTATAGGAGGCTGTGGTTCAATACCTGAGCATGTGTACTAATTTTGATATTTTACTATAAAGCCCGTCTCACCCACCTGAAAGAACCTAGCTCAAGTAAATATTTTTTTTAATGAATGATATATTCTTGGAAATATGCCACGCATTATTATTAGCACCGCGTCTTACTACCCGTTCGGGTTATACGCACTTACGCTAATGTGTAATGGTAGGGTGATTGTGAGTGGCCTGGCATTCCTCACATTCACAAGATGTCTTGTCAGAGGTGAAGGAAGGGTTTGGTAGTCAGATAAATCTGTGTCGGGACTGAGGATTGAACCCCGGACCTCAGCATAGAAGTCTGACACCTTACCCCTAGACCGCCAGGTCACCGACAATATGCCGTGCAAGACTCATGATTGACTTTCTCTCTAAATATATTTGCCGGATGACCTGGTGGTCTAGGGGTAAGGTGTCAGACCTCTGTGCTGGGTTTTTGGGGTTCAATCTTCGGTCACGGCACAAATTTATCTGATTACCAAACCTTTCCTTCACCTCTAACAATACGTGTATTAATAACAACTTGGGAATGCGTGGAATGCCAGGCCTCCACCATGGTTCAGATTCCACGTTAAACTGTAGGTCCTCCGTTTCATCTCACAATCATCCTAGACTTACACAATAGCGTGAGTGCGTATAACCCGAACGGGTAGTAAGACGCGGTGCTAATAGTAATAATAATAATAATAATAATACTTTTCCTATTTTAAAGTTTACCTTTTACCTAATGCAACATAAATTTCTGTTTCTATCGTAAATAATGCTGCGGCATTTTTCAATCCCCCCTTATAAATAAATTCGTATAACTTTCTTTATATCGACGCAACAAAATATTAACTGTGTACAAAAATATTACAAAAAGTTAACTAATCTTTGTTTGAATAAATAATGTACTGTACATGTGCTAGATAAATAATTACAAGGATTCTGTATTTTATAAAAATAGTATTGCTTTAAGCGTAGCATCGAACTAAACAAATATATACGCAAGTCATTTGCAAGTCTTATTTTGTTTTCATTTCGATATTCAGGTCATTAATTAAAATTATAATTGAATATTGAAGTGGCAATTTATGACTTAGCATGGAGTACTTATAATGTACCGTTGAATATATACTGTACACTCAATAGTAAAACCGTATAGACCTTGTGATGTAAGCGCAAGCCTTATTACCACGAGTTCAGCTTCCAATGACACTTGTCATACTATACATATTATGACCATAGTTGATATATTTATAACGATCATTCCCTGGAATATATGAAATAACTATATTGTACTAAAGTAATCTTAACATCGGTCTTTGAAGTCTAGGCGATTCTTTATCAATATCTTTTTTTCTTAAACAAGATTCACTAATGGGTGATGATCTGTCTTTACATGCACCAAATTGCCATATGTAAAATTATTAAACTTTTCTAACGCGACAACAATGGCAAGTAATTCCTTTTCGATCTGTGAGTAGCGCTCCTCTGTCTCTGTCAGAGCTCTTGATGCAAATCCTAAGGGATGTTCACCCTGTAACAACACCGACCCAATACCACCCTGTGAGCTGTCAGTTTGTATTTCCAATGAATTATTCTTATCATAGAAGTGTAAAACTGGTACAATAATTGTAATGATATTGGTTTGGATTAATCTAAATTATGTAAAAAGTGATGGATGAAAGTAATTTTTCTTTAAAGTAATATATGTAGAGTATCCTTTTAAGATTCATCCATGAAGAAACACGCGCTTCTCAGAAACAATGTGAAAAGGATTTCACCACTAAGATATATTTTTTATACCATCTTTCCTGTTAAAAGAACAACTGCGTCAATTCTTGTTAAAAGGAACAACTTTGCAGTAAGACCTATTAGGCATAAGACGCATATTCCCTATACCAATAAGAAGCTAGCCTTCACAAAACCTGTCGCCAGGACTCTTTCTATTTGTTGGTTTTTACACTCTAGAAAAGGGGAGAGAAAGGCAAGGGGTATGTCATATATAAACCTTTGTGCGTATATTTAAGGCATCTCCGGGATACAAACATATACACCAGGCATCTTCGCCCACGCACAAGTCAGTCAGAGCCACACACTGGCAGTCACAGTCCAACACAGTATAAATAACTTACATTAATATTACAAGTGTGCAGTGATATAAAATCTTTAATTGGAATATGTATAAGTAGTTATCAGGTGTAATTTAAATAAACTGTGTGTGAATAAACAGTCATCAACAGTTCTCTTTCTTCAATTTTATTAATATAACGATTTAAATAGTGCTCGAACACGGAGCTATATACAGCAGGTTAAACGGTATCTTTTCCGTACATTTATGATAAGCGCTCGACCACTGAGCTTTAGACAACCTAAACATCATAACAGCATTATTATATCTGGATATTAATCCATAGTGTAACAATCAACGTCCAAAGCGGGGTGAGTGATTCCATAGTGTTACAATTGACGCCCAAAGTGCGGCTCCATTAATTCAATAGTGTTACATAGTAAGCAACCTTTTCAGATTAACAAATTACTTATCATGTTCTGGTCCTCGGTTAAAGTCCACATCATTTTTAGTCAAATCCCTCAAACTTTTATTATAAGCAGAGAAATTAACAATAAACTATGATAAAAAAAACTTTGCCATCCCCAAAAAAACGCATTAAAGACTTTTTATTTGATGGTCTTGGTAAGGCTCTTATGGATCTTACTTGATTCTAATCCGGGTGAACCCCTCCTAATCAATTATAATCCCCGTAAATTTAACACTCTGCATTCTAAATTAAAACCTTTCCTGGTTAAATTAAATACTGCACCTCCTAGTTCTTTCAAACACTTTGAGCAAAACTGCATCATGTTTATTTTCATCCTTAGCTGCTATGATTAAGTCATCAAAATATGAAAAAACTCATTTTATATCTCCAGAAATATCAATGCACCGTTTCATAAAATTTCAGGAGCACCAGGCATTCCAAAACCCAATCTATTCCACCTCCAGTTGCCATAGGGAGAGTGAAATGTGGTTAAATATGACAATTCCCTATGCCAAAACCCTTGCTTCATATCCAATACAGTGAACACAGTATTATTCCCTGGTTGACTTGTAATTTCCTCAATAGTAAGAATAATATATTGGGGCCGCTTAATTGCCCTATTCACATTTTTTTGATCCAAACATAATCTAATATTCTCATTTAGTTTACCTACAGCAAATAAATTCGACACCCAATCCGTTGGTCTGTCCATTATATAAATAATTCCCTCTTTTTCCAAATGAAATAGCACTTTTTTAATTTCAACTTAACGTTTAGTGGGAACTTGATTGGTTTTTTCACTACTGGGCGCATGGATCAGTGTAAACTTTAGTTTTACCTGGAACTTTCTACAGACCACTAAATAAATCACCAAACTTATTAATTAGAATATCAATTTTCAAAGCAAACATTTTTTGATTAAGTTCAGGGCCAAGCATGCTCTCAATCCTATTCAACATTCAACATTATCATGCAGTACTGAGTTTGCACTAATTTAGGAGCAGGGACAATGTTTTTTACCAGACTTAAGCTAATTACATTTGCTTCTGCCCCCTTATCCACTTTAGCTTCAAACAATGTTCTATTACATTTGAGGTTAACATATCAGGCTGGCTCCTCATCACCATCTCCTCGCCAGTACTCGTGATTTTCCAGAGCATTGACTCCCATGACTTTAATTGAGCACATACTTACAAAGGGATTTCTTTACCTTTGCAAGAAAAACAGTATTTACCATAGGCTGGACAGTTCTTATACTGATGGCGAGTCCCACACCTACTAACACCAGTGCGTCTGTTGTTAACTTGAGATCTCCTATTCTATCTTGATGAAAAAGCCTTTCTTGTATGTTCTTGTGAAGTCTTCTCTACATGTTGAATTGAATGTCCTTTTAACGTATCAATTGTTACGTTTTGAGACCCAGTAGAGTGACCATGAATGTCCTCTGTTTGTCTTCTAGATGTATCTGCAGCATGGCAAAAGTCCTCTGCTCTTTTCAAGGACAAGTCAGAATCTCTTAGCATGTGCTCCGTCAACTTAGGATCTCTGATTCCCATTACAATACGATCTCTAATCATAGTCGCTAGTTGATTGCCAAATTCACACTAGATAGCTTGCGTTTTCAATTCTGTAACAAATGAATCTACAGATTTGCCTTCCTTCTTCTATATATTATGAAATACATATCTTTCACATACCGTATTTTCCTTTGGATTAGAATAGCCACCAAACGACTTCAAAACATCTCCAAACTTAGGTACACCTCCTAAATCGAAGTTATTGTAAACATTCAAACTTCCGTCTTCCACGGTCGACATCAGAATACAAATTTTTACTTCATCCACTACTTTTGTTAACCTTACCGCTTGTAGATAAAACATTAATTTTTTATTATATAATTTCCACTGGTTTGCTAAGTTTATTGATGTTGGAATGGCGAACATGTTCATGTCCCACTTCCGACACCATGTTGTATTGTGTTAGTAAATAAATAATTAAAGATACTTAAGTGGTATTATCAGTAAACTTCCATATAAGCCTCCGCCGATAATACACATATATCATATGGTATTGCACATACATAAACCCCTGGTGTCCAGTGTTGCCACATAGAAGACACCAAATGTCTTACAGAGTTTGTGTCTACACACCACGTCTCACTATTCGTCCGCACTATTCACATATATTTACCTTAGAGGCGTTGTACCCTCATTTACTTGGAGAGAAGGTAGTCAACCAATCTAGAACAAAACTATTCAAAACATCAAGCGAGGATTTCAACCCCGTCTTTTCCCTCACCAGAAACTCAAACCAGACTAGAATGATACATTTATCCACATATAAAGTGGGAAAAGAGAACTAATTTAAAAAAAATATTTAATCTTATGATTCTAAGTAGAGAAGGAGATATAAAATAAGAATATTTAATCATTTTTATAATAAGGCCTATGTTTAATTATAGATAACAGACAATATTCTAGTCTAGCCACAACTAATAAGCTTAACTAACGGTAAACAACATCTATTTGCAATTTTACATTATAATTTTCTATGGTTTTTCTTACAAAACAATATTAATATGATTTTTTTTATTAGTTTTTATTAATAGTATTAGTAACAAGATTCATTATATTTGCTTTTTGTCCAATGTACCATAAAAGAATTTATTTTCCATCTGTTGGCAGTCCGATATTCAAGCCATAATGGTCACAGCACAGTGATAATATATTAATTATTCCTAGACAGCGCTACAAATTCATAGACAAAAAGACAAACCTAGTGTGCTGCCTGCTAAACACTTTCCCTAATAACGTCATAGTCACCCATTGCTCTTGGTCGAGTCTATCACAGGGGTAAATACATAGAGCTATGTGAATGGGTGGTGGTTAAACTGATGTCAAAGTTCAAAAAATATATATTTCATACATATATAGATATATGTACATGTGGATGTATATAATATATATTATATACTTATTATAGGCACTGTAGGCCTTGACATCTTGGTGCGCGGTAGCAGAACATACCACAATGAACACACCAGTCCATCTAGAAATGGGAAAACGTTCTGAGGGTCATAACTAATAGCCCTACATCACAGAAAGTGCTTGCCATAATTACATGTGCAGTGAAACGCACCTAGCTCCTAAGCAACCTAAATGACACGCATGCTTGAACAGCTTTGCTTTCCAGGCGCTGTATACCGAAACTTTGAAAGTAATTTAATGATATTGGCATAGTTTGCCTGATGTGAGTGTATAAGGATTTTGTATTATTATTTTGGTTCAAACAAACTATATGTGAAGTTTGAGCTGTATGGCTAGGCATGATTGCTCTAAGCATAACGCTAATTGGTATAGTCGGTCACAAGAAAATTATACTAATAGAACACTTTTTCATCACGATGTATCTTCCAGCTAAGTCTCTACTGACATTATTTATGTCCTTACCATTTTCTCAGCTTACATGAATTTTTTTTAAAAATTTCATATTCAGAATTTTGAATTTACTCACGAAAACACCCAATGCGACTACGAGCTGTTGGACCATGCCCTAGAAAATTTGGGGTTGTAGCTACAAAGATGTCGATCCCCGGCTGGTGTAAAATCAACTTGCGCAACCACAGAGAGATGTCCACCACGTTATACCGCTCTACAAGGGCGCCAGCAACGTTCAGAAATCAACTATAACACTTCTCATTACTTGTCCTCTTGCTTAGCTGTGGTTATTATGTATAAATTAGACGGCTGGAACTGTCACAATTCTACCGTCTTGCTACGAGGGCATTCCTTCTCTCAGTGACCTCCAGAAATGTCAATGAACGTTTCCATGGTCTCACTGATTCGCACGAAAGTTGTCTAAATGTTTTATATAATTTGGTTAAAACTTAAATTTCGGTGTAAGTCAAACTTCAATATAAATTGACTGTATTAATATTGCTCGCATATGTACCAGGCATCATAAGCCATTACTTGTTAATTGTTTGTGGTTAGCTTGATTCACTAGCTGGAGAGATCACTATTGTTCTATAGAGTTATCTACATTTTTGATAGAAATCGATACAATCCTATATTTCTATGTAAGACAAACTTCAGTGTAAATATTATGTGTTATTAATTTGTATCTCAGGAAATTAGACTTTTGAACTCAATTATTTGTTCTAGGGGATGTGCTGATTAATACTGGTCTATCGTTTAAACTTAAATAAAAGTATGTTCTATATTTAGAGTAAAACATGTTTCCCATGAATATGTATTTAGCCTAAATATCCTGTTTTCCATGGCTATTAAGACAGTGTCTAATCTCAATAATCTTTCTAGACATATTTCTTAATATTTATAATTGCGGTAGACTTCTGCTCTGGCATTCAGCTGGCTCTGTCACTTTTCCTACACGAGCATATCCTTTTGGATGTTTGTTGTGATTATGATCCGTTTTTACTGTCAGTCACTTAAAGTCTATTATAAGTCTGAAGAATGTTATACCATTTGAGGGAAATACAGCTCACTATTATTTAACCTATAAGTCCATATATCTAGTGTTAATGGTATATATTAAAATGTTAGTTTGTCTTGTTGAAACCTAATAGTTTTGTAAAATTCCAACCTTCTTGCCAGCGTATGTTGGCGCTAATATCATGGATCATTGTCTCCTTGAGGTAATAAACTAGAGGATTAATTATCCCCTGTTATGTATTATATTATGTCTTGACATCCTTCTTTTCTTTTAATTCATTTAGTTATTATTATTATTATTATTAATAGCACCGCGTCTTACTACCTGTTCGGGTTGTACGCACTTACGCTAATGTGTAATGTTAGGGTGATTGTGAGATGAAATGGAGGACCTACAGTTTAACGTGGAATCCGAACCACGGTGGAGGCCTGGCATTCCTCACATTCACAAGATGTCTTGTCAGAGGTGAAGGAAGGGTTTGGAAATCAGATATAAATCTGTGCCGGGACCGAGGATTTAACCCCGGCCACCAGCACAGAAGTCTGACACCCTACCCCTAATTCATTTAGTTAAATAAATCCAAATGCTCATGTACCAAAGTCAAAAGTCGGTCTGGTTAGACTTTTTCTGCTCTGTCATTGGTTAAAACCGCTAAGAATCATAGCCTCGTATGAGGATGTAGTGTTGTATGTGTTGAACAATTTTTTAAATAAAAATAGTTTACTAGACTCGCTCTTTATTCAACTTCCGATATCCTAGTCCTGAACTAGTGTTCCATCCTGACACAGCTTAGGTGCAGTGCTAAGTAGCATCCTGGAATGTCATGGTTGTTGTGGAATTGTCCGGTGAAGGATAATTTTGGAACACTCTTTGTCCATCTCTGTAGGAAATTGAATATGGGTATGGGAAGCGCAGTGCATATGACGTCATAGACTCATCATCGTCCATCGTGGCTATCAACGGCTAGGGTGACCAGTCTGGGAGGTATAAGTATGTTGAGTGGGTATTATGAATATCTTAGACTTACATTCTCTCCGTAGTCATGCCTTGGCCATAGCAATGTAAACCAAGTAGCAAGAGGTCACATGACCCAATACATCATCCTCGCAATAGTTTGGATTACCTATAACGTGGTCATAGGGTTATAGATCCTAGTCGGTCAGATGAGCTAATAGGTCCGGATTAAAGGGGAGGGCAATGGCTTCCACAAATTGCTGCCAAAAAAATGGATAATTTTATAAATATCAACTTCAGTCATTTTTGGGCATAAAATGTATTAATAAATTAAAGAATATTTATTTTTAAAACTTTTTAAATTATTTTTTGTCCTTATGAAAATTAACTAAAACAAACAAAATACTTGTATCATACAATTTTTGCTTTAAGCAAATCTAATTGGTTTTGCTAACCATATTTCCTTATTTAAATAGGTAATATATTTAACATTGAACTTTTAAAAGTTAATTTTTAATTAAAAATTATAATGTAGAATCACCAAAAAGAAAATAATATCTTTAATGCTGGGGCCTTCACAAATATAAATCCGGCCCTCTGCAATGAGGGGTTTTCCCCCTGAATAATTCCCCACTCTATTTCCCAGCAAATGCAGACATTTCCTCTAAGCCTTACTTTCCTCATGCCTCTCCAATACGTTCTAATAGGCGGGTAGCCCTAACGGGTAGTAATACACGTTGCACAAAGCCAACCAGAGGTCTGTATTGTGTAATACATGAGTGTACTTGTGATTCGTCTCGAGATGCACACGACAATCTTTCTTTCATCAGCCGCACGATTCTCCGAAATTGGTCCCGCTGACTCAATGTCTGTTTATTTAATTTGGCCAAATGGTTCACCTTGACCTGTCCAATCGTAGACAAATTACCTCCGTGATGGGCATGAAATACCACACACACTAGATAAAAACGTGACTTTATTTTTTTGTTATTAATAAATCATTTAAATCGGGCATGATATTTAAAATATTATTCTAACGGCTGGAAAGAATGTTCTAGCTATATTATTCGTAAATTCCGCAGCACACCTATAGCTGGTGATATTAGCTTAGCGCCCACACGACTCTCTTATCGCGGGAAACCTGCTGTTGGTCATGGTAATGGCCCGTCTACATAGAGTCGTAACCCGCTTGTCGGAAGTCGGAGTCATCATTTATTTAAACTTGGATAGTAGCCTAAGTCATGGAAATTTATATAAATATAAACTACATTTTTTTTATTAAAAACTATTGATTCATAGTCCATACTGCTGTATGTATGATCTTTGCCTTGTTTTATGTCGACTTTGGATCGCTAAACACTAATATAAAATGTATTTCTTCAATAAACTTATTGTGTCTGTATCTGTGCCGGGACCGAGGATTGAACCCCGGCTGCCAGCACAGAAGTCTGACACCTTACCCCTAGACCGCCAGGTCACCAGCATTTTAGAGTTAATCTACCCACATTAGCGTGGAAGGAGAGTGGGAAACGATTTAAGAAGAAACACTCTAACTATACTCTACCGGGACTCGAACCCCGATCTCCCCGTCATGAGCAAGCCGGTCTAACACAAGGGTGGCACCTTAGACCACTCGGTCACTTAAAAGGGTATTATTACCTACCTAATTAAAGTGTTATCCGTGAGGCAGACGGGCTCTTAGATGCCAAATATAATATGACGGCAAGCTGTCTTAACTTACCTAGACCTATTGAACAAACCGATCACCCAGACCCTAGTGTAGCTATTTGAATAGCCCGGATTGGTAGTAAGACGTGGCGCACAAGTAATAATTACAAGGTAAATAATAAATACCATGGATAGCTTGAGATATGGTTACGTGATACGTCATAAGTGCTAGAGCGCTTGTGCAGATGGTTCGTAACACAGGTAGTAGGGACGCGCGCGTGCCTGTGTTGCGCACGAAGTGGTCCGATGTGACCCGAAGATTAGGCTGAAAACAGTTGAGTGGCGGCAAACGCAATAGCAACGCCAAGAAACTCCTAAGACAAAGATAGACAACTATAATAATCCTCGATGAAAGAATAAAATGGCATGAAGTCCACATTCTACAAACAGGGGTGTTTAAAAAAAATGGTTGTGAGAGGAGCTGAAACTATGTGAAAAACAGAAAATACAATTAAAATATGTTTTATTGGTATACATTAGACTTATAACTCTAGATGGATAGGTCCGAGACTACTTCCTGTTAGAGTAAGCTCGTAATTTACTGGGGAAATTAGCATGGAGGAGTAATTATGAGTTAAAGAACACTTTAAAAAAAATCATGTCACAATAAACAAAACAAACCTAATTTACTAAAACCTAGTAACTATACACGTTATAATTACTGTACAATATGAACGAACCGGGTAAAAAAAACATTTTCTAGATAAATCTGATGGAAGTAAGCTGTGTTCCCATCTCAGATATAAGGCATTCACGAGCTAAGTTTACCTGAATGACAGCTCGAAATGTTACTAGAAGTTATCCCTAATATATCACTACGCCAATAGCTGACATCTATCACTTTGGATGACAGTAATGAAAACAGATGGTAATATTGTAATGTGATAGTTAATCGCGGTAATTTAGGCCAATATTATTTATATATTTATTTGAGGTTGGACACAAAGTTTATTTATAGTTTTATTCCCCTTAAAAAAATATTAGCACCACTTTCACAAAAACTTCTAACGAACATAGCTTCAAGATGGCGACTGACGAATTTAAACCATATGATTGAACATAAAGGTAAACAAGTTTTTTACAATGATGCAGACACGCAGTTGATGAAAATACTTTATTCAGTTAAATATTTCAAAATACGATAAAATAATCATAAAATCATGTATTGTATGTAAAAAAATGACAACCATTTTCTCTTTTCAAAGTAAATGCGATGTCTGTATTAAAAGGTGTGCACTATATTACACAAAATCAGTAACGTTCCAAAACGAAAAATAAGTACTTTTAATTATGTTTAAAATATTGTTTCGAGTTGGACAAAAAGAAATTATTTAAAAAAA
>CABFOW010005391.1:0-43170 GCA_902141385.1 Timema californicum | reverse complement strand
GTTTCGTATGAGGAATGTTGAATATGGAGGAAGTGACCGGCATTTGCGCCCAGGGAAAGTTGGAAACTACTTGAGAAAATATACCCTCAGTATAGCCATTCAGGGATTCGAGCCCCTTTCTCTCCATCATTGGCAGTCTAGTATATTGTGTTACATTTAGACCTTTCGATCACCGAATTGAGTTAGGTTATATTGAATGCATTGTAACAGGGATGAGGCGAGAGGTTTATGGAAATATAACAGTAACATTTGCAGGAGGATAATTATTCCCAACGCAACTGGCTAGGTTTTGAAGCTTGACCTCTTTTTTAACGTTGACCAATTCTAGACCAAGACTGATGTATTAGACCTCACGGGGATAATATTTACTGTGTTGTTTTTAATTTAAAATTCAGGCTTTTGGCCTAGGAACGAGTGCACCCTATTGTGGGTGTGTCTTGACTTGTAAAGTTGAACGTTCTGGAACCTTAAAGTTATTGATTGACATTATGGCATAATACAAAAAATAATATTGTGTTTTTTGTTATTTTTTATATTTATTTATTAAATTCTGGATAGAAATAACAATTTCACACCTAATGCAATTTATTTTACACTGTCTTATGTCACCATCCCCTGCCACCCACATTAGTTTTATGACCAAAATTGACAAATATTTTATTGTAAATTATAATTAGTGTTATTTAATAAGTATTGATAGTATATATTAAAATTGACAACTATAGGTCACGTGACCTGACGGATGCATACAGATATATTTTTTAAATAGTGCCATCCTATGAAAACTTGACTTAACTATCCACTGATTTTTGGAGGAATGACATCTAGAAGTCCTTTTTTCTTTCTATATACACTATATAGTAGATTTTTGATAAGAAAAAATGGCTTCTCAGACAATAAATCCTACAAAACTCAGTGTATGGCACTTGTGTTGAGCACTTTAGTTTACATTGAGAGGTTCATACTACAACCGAAACCTCTAAGAAATTAAACGTTTTTTTAAAAATGTTATGTTGTTTATTAATATAAATTGAGAAGATGTGGATATATTTTTTTTTATTTGACCACCATTTTCATTAGAGCATATGATTTTCCCGTTTAAAATATTAGCATATCTAATTCTAAATTAAGAATAAATAATTATTGTTGTCCTTTGTTTTATCTGAGGTTGAATTCGATATTTTTTTAAACTGATTTCATATTAATTAAGATCCTTGGTATTAAAGTATTGTTTTCCAAGTCCATGTAATGATTTATTTAAAAACAAATATGAATGATTATTATTACTATTAATCATACTAACTGAAAATTATCTTGAATTATATAAGATTCAATAAAATGTAATATAA
Source organism: Timema californicum (assembly GCA_902141385.1). NCBI lineage: Eukaryota > Metazoa > Arthropoda > Insecta > Phasmatodea > Timematidae > Timema > Timema californicum. The sequence continues at coordinate 41,821 of CABFOW010005391.1, read as the reverse complement.
TATAATTCGCATTGTGGATTATACACTGGTTACGAAATACCCCAGACTTGGAACATACACTGTAAACAGTCAAAGTGTACTAATGGTCAAGCGTACAAGTCACTCATATTAACTAACCTATGTGGAAATATTTATTATTTGCTTAATAATTTATGATACATTAGTTTTATCAAATGCTGATAGTTAATACTTCCCTTGGAATTACTGAATTAAAAAAACTACTGTTAGCTGTCATTTACCACCTTCCTATGTTGAGTCGACTCTAGCAGGAATGTCAGTACTCGAATCATAGTCTGATATAGCAAGTGTGGGTATCTGAAATTGTATCCCACACATTCTCCCTCCTTTCAAATGCGAGTACCCTTCCTTTGAATTATACCTTTCCTAAATTATAACTACCCCATTTGTGTAAAGAAACAGATAAATATAAACTGTATTTCCTAAATGGCTCTATAAAAATGTGGGTACACTTCCTTAAATAATAACCATCCTCATACTTGACCCATCAGAGTAATTAGTACATATCGGTTAGACAGACCCAGTGTTAATAAATAAAATAAATATAAAGAGTAGTTGGGTGCGTATCCTATGATAAAGAAATTTGTAAAAAACTATGTCGCCTGAGCAACTTGAATTTAAAAAAACAAAAATTGTATGTAACACATATTATTCAATTTTAAAGCCTAATATGTTAGAGTTTACTTTAAGACAGTTTTAAATTTTATTTTTAAATAACGTTATTTAAGTTGTTTTTTTAATCGAAATATTTAAATATCTAGTCAAGGAATTATTAGATCGCATGGATTAGAATGCAAAGTATTTTAATTTTGTTTATAAACCTGTAGGATTGTTGCATGTGTTTCCAATCTTAGGAAGAAATATGGCTTGGTTTGACCCTCAATATAGTTCAGTTAGGGCAGATATTATTTACAAACAATGCATATTTCTACCCTTTAGGTATACCCGCACATTTACACTAATATAATAGGGGTGAAAGTTAGAATTTAGAGGAAGTGTACTTGAACTTGTGTAGAGGAAGAGTGGGAAATCCTTTAGGACTAGCTACCTCAGTACAACTGCTGGGATTCAAACCCCATCTTCTCCATCACCGGCAAGCCAGCCAAGAGGAGACACACTTTTTACCACACAATAATTGGTGTGTTTAAGGGCCATTCTTAATTGTTTTTAAAAATTATTTTCTAGTGTATTTTCTCTTAGCTTCCCTCCTCACCTGTCCTTGGTATTAATCCTCACTATTGCCTACGCTTAGCGTAATATTGGACAAATTATATAAAATAAATATATTTGATATACGAGTGAAATAGTTTTAATGATTTTTTTACTTAGGGTTTATCATTTTATATATAAATAGTTTTTCTTTTGTAATAATATGATTTCAAAACATTTTTTTTAAATTTATGGTGGTTATAACATATTGCATGTTTAAAAACTCTTCGGATTTATATCTACTCCCATTTAAATGTCATTAACGTTTTATTAAAAATATAAGGTAGAATAAACGAGAATATAACTACAATGTATATTTTTACATAAATAACCAGATATCTTTGACCATGCTGTTAGAAAACAAATAAATAAACAAAGATAACGTAAATGAAGGCGCCTGTATAACTGTGGAAGAAATTTTTTTATTTTGATAATGCAATTAATTGTAGGCCCCCATACAAGGCTATTTCGAGGATATAAAACATAGATATTAAAATAATAATAATTTCAAAACATATTTACCTGAAAACTACCAGTCGCATAAAATCGAAGAGCTGTAATCACCTTTATTAAAGATGGCACTGGCAAACCGCGGGCGTTTTGGTTTGGACCAGTGGGACGATGACTTTCACCACGGTATCTTTGCTGAAGCGGAATCTTCTGATGAATTCCCTGTCGGAATAAAATTCGACAGGGTTTTCCGCATCCCGCAAATATCTTTTCGGTTCGGGTAACTTATCGATGACACCGATAACCTCAACCAAATCCACTAAATCATCATCAAAAACCCGATCGTCAACCATCTTGAATGTTGAATAGTGTCAATTTAGTGTGCTCGCGGCGCTGCTAGAACTTAGGTCGGATCGATACTAAACTCAAGTGGGCAGCGCGACTAAAATATGACTATGAAACGTACTTCATTCGGTTTTAGGGAGGATGCGACTATATTTCTACTTAGAGCTACTAAATGTGACTATGAAACCGGGCCTTAAGGCCAGTTTCATAGTCAAATTTAGTACGCCTCAAGTGCGGCGCTACACTAAGTACATGACGACACCTACCTAAACCAGAATGGAATGGGCCACTTTCCTATGTGAGAACGGCACATTCCATTCTGGTTTAGGTAGGTGTCGTCTTGTATTTAGTGTAGCGCCGCACTTGAGGCGTACTAAATTTGACTATGAAACTGGCCCTTAGTCTTAGACCTAGTATTCTGCGCTTTCTAAATGTTGACAGTGTTCTGATATACAACGGATTGTCGCTGCCCTGATTAGTCATCATGGCATCGCTGGGATGGCAACCTTGGGACCATCACAGTTAGCCCTCGCCATACCTTGCCTTGATAAATTGTCTACTACGTTCTCCAGCTGGTACGGTGCTGGTATTCTCCCACTGGTACGATGCTACTTCATCATTGGTGCCTTGCTGGCGCTAGCTCGCTGGAAACGTGCTGGTACGAGGCTGATAATCTCCTGTTGGTACGGTGCTGGTATTCTCCCACTGGTACGGTGCTACTTCATCATTGGTGCCTTGCTGGTAACCTCCTACTATTATCGGCTGTGGCGTTGTAACGTTGCAGGTTCATTAGGGCTACCATGCTGGTACTCTCCCAATAGTTAGCAGCTGGCTCGTGATGGGTACGTTCGCCAGGAAGTTCACGCTGCTGACGGGCCCATTAGAATACGTTTGGTCGAGGTGTACAGGATTGAAGCGCGCAAGGACTCACTGCCTTTAGAGCGTGCGACATAGTATAGTGGTGTGAGTTGTCTAGGTCATGAGTACTAGTAGTAGATGTGTAACTGGCTAGGCTCCCGGGGGGGTCTACCCCTAGTTATTTGTTAGGTATATTGTTTTGAAGTGTTATGCTAATTACAGCTCTATTTGAGCTTGTCGGGTTAGAATCTTTAATATTGCATTTTGTATACAGCCTATAGGTAACTTTAGTTGTGCTTGTGCTTGTTGGCTAGCTGGCTGGTATAATGCCACCCGTCTCTACGAATTATATGACTTGTTAAACCGCATAACCAGAGGGAGCTCTTTTTATACCTATATATATATATATATATATATTGTTAGCGTGCTCCTACCTTTTGTATGAATTACCTGAGTTTTCATTAATGGGCATATGAATCAGTATTTTCTTTAGGTTTCATAGTCTGTGTGTTAAGAAACTAACTTGGCTGCTACGCCACCAGTGTACAAGAGGGCCAAAATCTTATAATCTACTATTGTTTTCTTATAATATGTATATTGTCATTATTAATACAATCATATCTGCTCAATTTTCGTCTGTTGTGTTAACTTGCACCCCACCCCTTTATTCCTATGATGTAGGGTGCACATTAATAACTTTTCGAATATGTTGGTACAGTGCAGAAAGTATAACTTTCCACGTTGTTTTAATACATTCTGAAACGGCTTTAAAACATATTTTTATTTACTAAATTGTATAATATATATCATCTTATTTGAAGTGATAAACTTTTTAACGATTAACTTTTTTAATATCCTAGCTATGGTTAAAGGTATATTATTAAGTGATTTTTTTTACATTCGATAAACTATAACATTATATTTAGTTTTAATTTTTACACTTCAGTTATTTGTAAGCTTAGTTTGTATAGTTACAGTTAAAATATATATTTAATTAGATTACAGTATATTAAATTCTATACACCTGTAATTGTGGCTTGGTGGGGGTGCATATTATTTATTGGCAATATTAATAAAAACAAATAATCTGATAGGTTATTTTTAAATTTTATGATACAACTTCATCGTATCGATATGGGTTGGGGGGGGGGAGGGGCCTAAGAACTACTAGTCGAGCGCCTGAAGAAATAGTCAGGCCAACGCTGAGGATACTAAACCTGCTAATGGTTTGAATTCCCCAAAATTACATTTTGTAATTGGTGGCCTTCGGATGCCTGATTTACTTGTGTCCTTGACTAATGCCGGACAGATCAACACATCCAGAGGAGATCTGGCATCCTCCTGCGGACGAAGGTCGTTTGTGTTGTTCAACGTCTTCCTCACACACATCATTATCTTAGTTCAGTTCAGTACGACAAGGTACAACCTGCCATCAACCCACGCTGAAGCCAGCCAGCTCCTAAATTCTGTGTATTCGGGTCTAGGTAAGTATTGCTGTTGTGCTGTTTTAGTTCCCATTTTGTTCGACAAATAACCAACTGTTTAGTGTTCAAATGACTTAAAATAGTGTAGGCACGAGAATATTAACAACATATTTTTAGTGTTAGTTTTAACGATGTCATGCTCAGCTAATATTTTGTCCGTCATGCAGTGTAGCGAGTATTATATCAGGTTCCAATATCACAAGATGATTGCTCAGTTTTGAATGATAATTCAGTTTCATAATACCTTTCATTATATAATAGAAAATTATTATCAAACATCTCTCTTTAACATAACTAATCCACGAAGTGTTTAGTTTGTGGAATTTGTTTAATATAGTAAGCATTGTGTTTTTGATTGTCCTTGGTGATTCGATTGATTCAAAGGTTAGAATGTAAATACAACTAATAAAAAAAGGCGGGGATTGAAATATAACTAATCAAAAAAGCGATAGTTGAAATATACTTGAGGAATAAATGGTATTATTGAATTATAACTAGTCACGTGTGTTTATATATATAATCACAATAGTACATTGCTATGTGTTTCTGGTATGTTTACAGTGCTGTAGAAAGTTTTATAATAAAGGATTCTTAGTTCTAACCCATGTAAATATTATCTGTACTCTCCGAACTATGTGAATCGATCGGTACAGGGATTACGTAAAATACCAATCAGTAAAGACAAAAAAAGTCACAGTCCCTCATCCGTTGAATAATTATAGCTAAAAACTACCTTAGTGGGCACTTTGACCAAATTTTAGGTTCATGTTTAAATTTCTGATAGCACAACTGGCAGGGTTTGAATCCCTGCTAGGTGCAACCAACTTAGAGTGTTTTTTTTTTTAAGTTTATTAACATACCTACTAATGCCGAACATTTCCTCTCAATTCTATATTTATCATAAACTGCCTCAATAGTGTAATTAAAAATGGGCATAGCTTTGACGGGTAGTAAGATGCAGTGAAAATAATAATGTTCAAGCGAACTCGTAATTTCCCCACGGATTCCGCCCTGCCACTAGAATGGCGTGTTTATTGGGAAATATTGATAGTCTAGCTAGAGCTAGTTTCTAAATCATGGGATGAATTAACCCTATTTCTGGTGAATTTTGTGCACCACGCCTTACTTCCCGTTCTGTTTATCACATATCCACATTAATGGAGTAGAGAGGAAGAAGGTTTAATTTAGAGGTCGTACTCGCTCTTTCGGGGAAGAAGAGTGATAAGATATTTAGTAAAGAATTATTCTCTATGAATACGAGCGAAATTTGAACCTTGACCTCCCCATCACCAGAAATAAGGTTTGTTGAGAGAGTGATGCTTTTATACCAGTGGTATTTAACCTTTTGTTGTTCTCATACCCCTAGATATAGTTTATTTTCTTCTTTGTACCACAAATTTGTTTGTGGAAAGTCCAAGTTGTAAAGAAAAATATAGATAAAAACATTTTATATTGCTGCATGTTCTTTCGTCCCGTTTTCATGTGGTTAACCCTATATTTGGCCTTGATTATTCCGTGTGTGTATTATTAAATAATGTAAATACAGTCAACTCTGATTTTAGTGAATTCGGTCGTAGTGAACATTCGGCTACAGTGAACTTAATTCATTGGTCCCAACCTACGTACATTTCAATGTGTGTTAAAAAATTAGTTTATAATGAAACTTCAACTTCGGTTTTAGTGAACGTAAGTATAAACTTTCAATAAGAAATGTCATTCTAACATAATTGTACTTTACAAACATAACTTGTTGGTTGTTTGAACTTGAAGACACCGATTCTCTTCCTGAGTTCTTGTTTAGGTAGCACAAAGCTTGACTGAAAGTACGGAATGTGTAGGGAGAGGGGGGAGGGTTGAGCTTAAACAGTCACTGTACTCATTGATCTGACTAAAGTTTTGATACCTTTGTCTGAGACAAGTAAAGAAAGAGTCTCCGAGTTGTATTAATACGACAGGAGTAACTGGACAGTAAATGACAAATACGCGACAAAACGAACAACCCAGGTGGAAGGCTACTTGCGAAGGGTCTTCTAATAACTCTTGATTAATTACCATGCGACGAAACGTATCTCTACGTACACTTCGTCGGGATTGAAAGGTAGCAACTTATTGGCTCAGTTCGCGAGTTATGCTAATCCTTCACACATAACTGCAAAATAGTTTGCCTAGCTACGCCCAAGGCCTGAGTTAGAGAAGGCCTTAAGTCCTTAAATTATTTCTTGGCTGTTGGGAAGGAGTGATGGTGGAGGGGTTATGTCTCTTAGCGATATACGAATGGTTTGATTTAATGAATTAATTTTACTTTAATGTTCTGATCATGATAAAATCAATAATTATTACTTGCAAACTTAATTAATTATCTATGTTTGTTATCATTAACATACGGGCTGCTATTTTTTTAGCTATTAAAATTTGGCACTGTCACCCACATTGATTATTTTTACATGGTAGCATAAAGTAAGTCTCCCCCTTTTCAAAATATTTATTACTCTGTATAGCTAATTATAAATTTACTAATGATTAATTATTATATTCCACATATGTAGCATAAATAACATATTGACCCTAAAAGATTTTTACTTTATTTGTAATAAGATGATTTAAAAAAAAAACTTTTATAATCTAAGGGTCCCAGTCCTGATTTAAAATAATGTATATACAATTATTTCCATGTTAGATAAAACAATATATTTGATAAAATGTTATCCATTGGACATATTTTAGTTATAAAGGTGAATTTATTTGTTTCTTCAAAGTAATTGTGACTGAGTATAGCTTTGTAAGACCATAATTCCATTCGATACTTTATTTAATGTTACCATAACGGCCACAATATAACTATTAGGAAAATTTTTCTATAAATACTTTGATTGAGAAAAATTGTGGTTTATTAAGATTTACGTTGATTCTAATTTTTTAATAATTTTAATGTATAATGTTAACTGTGATTATTTTTGTAAAATATGTTTTTTTACTAAATCAATTTTGGAAATCCAGACAGTAAAAAAGGCCATGTCGTAGATAATAATTAATACGCTATCATAGCTAGGAGGTTTAAATAATTGAAAAGCAAGGGGAAATTTTAAATATTTTTGTTGGGAGTTTAAAAAAACTTTAAATGATATCTCTGCTTTTTTAAGGTTAGGAATGTAAATATTTTTAAGTAATAAAATATTGTAGCTCAATTTTGGAAATCCAGACAGTAAAAAAGGCCATGTCGTAGATAATAATTAATACACTATCAGAGTTAGGAGGTTTAAATAATTGAAAAGCAAGGGGAAATTTTACATATTTTTGTAGGAAGTTTAAAAAAACTTTAAATGATATCTTTGCTTTTTTAAGGTTAGGAATGTAAATATTTTTAAGTAATAAAATATTGTAGTTCTGTACTGTTTTTAATAATGTCTATCTATATCCAATGATACTCGGAACTTGATAACCGATAGCGGTGCATTTATTTCTATTCATCAGTATGTTTGATAAGGGAGGATCTTGCACACATACAGTTATTATTTGATTTTCCGTTAAAGATATGGCCGGATTTATTTTATCTGGGTGACCTGGTGGTCTAGAGGAAAGGTCTCAGACTTCTGTGTTGAGGGTCCGGGGCTCAATCCTCGGTCACGACACAGATTTATCAAATTGCCAAACCCTTCCTTCACCTCTGACAAGACGTGTATTAACTAAAAATTGTGAATGTGAGGAATGCCAGGCCTCCGCCGTGGTTCGGATTCCACGTTAAACTGTAGGTCTTCCATTTCATCTCACAATCCACCTACCACTGCACATTAGCGAAAGTGCGTAAACCCGAATGGGTAGTAAGACGCGGTAATAACCGATTACGGTGCGGTTTTTACTTGTGTACTAAACCAATATCCAGGCAGGTTTTAGCATTATTTGCGTATAATCAGGTGTTTCGGTGTGAGTCCCGGTGAAGGGCTAGACAATTGTTTGTATACATTTATGGAACCACACAATTACTGTGGTGTAGTTTTTATTATTCTTTATAGTATTTACCCAGGCATTTTTTAGAATAATAATTATAATCACATGGTTTGCAGTGAGCCCCGGTGAAGTGTCAGCCCAATATTTGTATACATCTATGAAACCTCCTAACCGATTGCATTGTAGTTTTTCTTTTTTGGTAGTATATTAATTCAGGCATGTTTTATCATGATAAATAAGATGTTTTGGAGTGAGTCCCAAAGAAGTTCCTACAGGCTATATTTTCTTTTGCCTAATATTTATGGTTCGTTCTACCCCATTGTGCTGTTATTTTTATCTGTATGAATTTTATATTATATATCAATATGATTGGACTGAGAGTCCCCGGTGAAGTTATGGCCTGACAAGCGATGACGTAATTTGACGGTTTGCAGCAATGTGTGATAAATGAGCCCGGTAGTAGTGGAGTCAGTTATAAACTGTGATCTAGTGGAAGCTGATGGCATGACGTTAGAGTTTGTCTCCAGGTGATGTTCCGTTAGGCCTGGCAGTGAAAAGTTTGGCATTCACAATATTCTGAGGATGGTAGAAATATTTGTATTTGAATGATCGTATTCTTAAAACCAACTATAATGTTAGTGAGTTCGTGGGTGTTGATTAGTAAAAATTTAATTTTAAAATGTCAATTGACCTTAAAAATAATTGACAATATCCACGTAAACATAAAGTGCAATACTATAGCCTTAGTTCATATGTTATTGCTCTTTAGTTTTTCACTTGTTATAACTTTTCATTGCAAAACAAGAATCAAAATAGTATATCCACTTCACATCTCTTTGTTTGAAGTTTCAGAAACTGTAATGAAAACTAAAATATTCTATATTCCAAAATATTCAAAGAATCGTAGACAATTTATTATATTGCAATTTTTTTGTTCTACAACGAAAGGGATAATATAGCCAAAAAAATGTTTAAATATATGTATATATCAAACAAAATTAACAACCGCAGCTTACTACCCGTCTGGGTTAAACGCATATTAATACGCTAGTGAGTTATGGTAAAGTAGGTTGAATTTAATGTGGATGTATCCACATTTAAATGGAGGAAAGTTTCAAAATAATTCATGAATAAACACCCGCAATAGGCTCGGTTGAGATTCTAGTCCTAGCTTTCCCATAATCGACAAAAACCCGAGTGGTACGTTAGGTCGAGATACCATGAATGACAGTTTGTGGCCCTTTAGCAATGGTTCTCACCAATCCCTTTCTTCAAGAGGGTATATAAAATTAAATAATTAGATTTTTCTACTAGGTTTAGTTTTTTGGACGCATGGCTAGTAAGGAATCAAGTCTGTAAAAAGGACAGACTCTAAAGAAGGATCTGGAAAAAATGTTAATATAAACAGTATACAATAAACAGCAGCATATAATCGATTTTTTAAAAAGATGTATTTAATACATTTCAATAAAAAGCTATTGTATTTGAACTCTTATTTTGTTTGTAACTAGCCCACTACTATTTTTTTAATATAGGTGTTAGTGAACTTCGGACATAATAAACAAAATATGTTAGTACATAGAAGTTCATTGTAACTATAGTTGACGGTATATTCACTTGCTTCTGTGGTCGCGTGGTCTAAGGCCTTCCTCTAAACTCAGACTTGCTCATCCTTGACTGCGTTATCAATACATAAGCGTATAACCTGAACAGGTAGTAAGACGTGAGGATAAAAGAAAAATACATACATATTTTTAAATTGTACATACCCCCTAAGATGTCTTCGCACACCACCAGAGGTATGCGTACCCAAGGTTGAATACCAACACCTTAGACTGTAAAACACTGATGCAGTATCTTTTGAAGTATTTGTTCTCTAAATTTATCAAAGTTTAACCTGTTAGTGTTATTAGTTATAATACAAACAGCATCTAAGGCTGCGTTAGCTTTCATAGTTTTTTCAAAATTGTTATCTTGAGTTGAGTTATTTTAAATCTTTCCTTTCTCTAGACATCCTCGGAGAGAAAGTAGCCCATTGTGATCGTCAAAAGAATCGAACTTAAGATTTTGATAAATGTCTACGTTTCATGACCCGTGAAAACAAAAAAGTGGATTTCGCAATGCCCTCCGTCTGTCTGTACCTCGGTCTGGAGCCGAAACTATTCTACCGATTGAACTAAAACTTGGTATCTGGTATTTTCATAATGTCCCCCAAAGGGATTTTTGAGTTAGATATCTAACCATCAAATTAGGGGTAGTTTCTGAAGTGTGAAAAGAGAAAAATTCGATTTTCTCAAAATTAGTTCTAACGACTTTGATAAAAAAAATTATCTTGACATTGTTTATCTTTATAAACAAGATGGTGACTCTCATTTGCTCATGAAAATGAGTTTAAGGGTACTTTACATATGGGAAATTTTCCAATGTTCATAGTTTCTACTCAACTATTTGAGATACGCACTAACTTATTATTGTAAAATTGTAGTACTATTAAATTAAAATAAAAAGTTTGTATTATATATATATACTTTTTAATTCAGCTTTTAAAAAATGAAATTGATTCTCATGCCCTTCAGCGGACAAAGATATTTCTCTTTTCTCAATTTTTCTGTAACAATGTTCCTAGTTCCTAACGCCATATAGTAATTAACCACGGGCGTCGTTTTCGGGGATATGGGGATGAACCCTCCCCTTCCCCAATAATCTGGTCAGATAGGAAACTTTGAATAAAGTATTGAATTTTGAAAAGGCTGGTTCTCACAGTGGGGATGTAAATAAGTCAATTTCCATCTTAAAAATGCTAGTACAACATATTTTGTTAATAATATAGTATATATGTTGGAGTTTAATTTCTTAGCTAACAATGATTGACACTTTACTTTCTAAGTGCAGAAAAATCATTAGACAAGACCGACCACCTGTAATTTATATTTGTCTAGGAAATCTTTCCCTTTTCTTCCCAAACCCTCCGTTTTCCTAGAAGGAACTATTTCAATTTATTTCTTCTCAATATTTTCAGTGACAGTGCGTAGACTAAAACCTACTCAAGATCAAGTATGACACAAAAATGACTAAATCACGTTCACTTTGTCATATGCACAAATACATATTGGATAGCATCGGTATAAAAGAAACAGTGAAGTGTTTTATTCAGAAAATACTAAATATAAGATCCATTTTGGATCATTGTATTAGAGATTCAGGTAGTTTATCTATATAATAGATACAATGGCTAAATAACTTGTATCACATGTTTGTTATTCAGTTGGTAAAAATTTATTATTTTTTCTTTGATGTGAAGGGAAAACTGGTTGTTTCCAGGGCCGTAACAGGGAAAGGAAGTTTCAAAATTATGAATAGCTATTTTTTTTCCCTCTTCAATATCTAGGCGTGTAGATTATTGGATTCTATTGAATTTTCTAATAGCTAAAAGCTTAACTATGTGTTAGAACACTTTAAAATGCTTCATAAAATATTTAACGTTAAAAACATTGATAACGCAATTTGGGGACATCACCATGAGCCACTGCAAGTATCCTCCACCCCCCTTCCCCTCTCACCCCTTCCACCCAAAATAACTGGGTACGAACTTGGTTAAATCCGTCCCCCCCGAATAAATAAGAGCTAGTGACGCCATGTAAGTAACAGTGTATATTATTTTATTTATGATCATTGGTTAATGCTTACTAAAATGTATTGACCTATTATTTTGTTTCACAAATCCTACAAGTTCTTAGTAAATGTTTATTTTAAGATAAAAGAGAGAAAAAGCCTGTGTGGTGCACCGTACAATATATATTTTTTTTAATTTTCTGTGATAGATTTCTGAGTTCTACAATCTTCTGCCCGTTTATACTACCCACAACGTGTACTTTTACTCATCCAGCACACAGCGTGAGAAGAATTGATTAATGTACACTATTCAGCAGAAGAGGGAATAGAAAGCCTCTGTGGAATTAAAATAGTGCCGTCAACCGGGATTTTAGACCTGAACTTTCAGACCAGAAAATTATAAAGCTAGCTTTGAACCAACTAAGGTTGTTTAACTAACGATCAAAAAAGTTACCTAAATATTTATGAAAATAGTTGATTAAAAATTAAATTAGTATGTTCAAATTTTAATTATTAAATTTTGACCATACTAATTTAAAACGTTATTTTATTTAATTGAACTAATAAATTTTTTGTTTCCAAGATTCTGTTACTTGCCATCACCAACTAATTATTATAATGTGTGTTGATACTATTTTCAAAGTTGGCTTAGCCAGTCCTACCTTTATTTTTTAACCCTCACTGTTAAACACAATTTTGTAAGCTATAGTAAACTAGAGTGTTTGAATTTATCAAACATACATATTATTGGGATTTATTTAATTTAAACTTAGTTAATTGTTCTCTACATAAATTTTTCCCTAAGTGCTTCACAATGATGCACTGCATGCCTCATTTTTCATCTTTTATTTATTCAAAAAAAGGTAAAAAGGGGTCAAAAGTAAATAAAATAAAAAAGGGTATAAGGTATAAAAGCATTGGAAGGTATAACATTTATAAAAATATGAAACAAATAGCCGAAACTATTGTTAATGCATTTTAGTGGGGATATTCCCTCATAGATAACATATTCTGAAAATTGAAAAATGACACCTGGACACGGGAATCGAACCCGGGACCTTCGGCCCAACTTCGTAATGCAGAGAATCAATGCTAAAACTCGAAAAGATGGTTGAACCCTAAAATAATATTTCCCGATCCGCCACTGGTCAATGCTTTTCTTATGTGGGAAAAAGTGACCCAACTTCGTAATGTAATGGATCCATGCTAAAACTCGAAAAGATGGTTAACCCCCAAAATAATATTTCCTGATCCGCCACTTGTCAATGTTTTTATTATGTGGGAGAAAGTGACCCAACTTTACAGTGAGGAGGATCAATGTTATTCTTATGGGAGAAAGTGATCCTCCTCATAAGATGGAGGTTCAATGTTAACCTTATGGGAGAAAGGTTCTCTGGAACTCTCAATTCAACCACTACTCTAGATAACCACACACAGGCAGACGGCATCACAAAGAAAAACCTTTTCGCTTTCCGGTGATTGACAATTATCAAAATTTGGACCTTTTACAAGCACAATACTTTTATCTTCAAGGTGTCGAGATAAAGTAAAAATGGTCTATTTACGTAAAGATGAGCACAAATCATAGTCTTATACGCTTAAATGAGAAAAACACATTTCTATACATTCTAAAAACTACTTACAACTAAAGGCTCAATGGCACTATAGAGTAAAATAATCACAATTTAAGAATAAAAAAGTTGTACATATTACATTGGCCACTTATGTAAATTTTTGAGTTCATACAGTCATAATGTCCCATATTCCCATTGCGGTGCTACACTGAGCGGACGTGTCAGGTGTCACTCTGTGTTTTTTGTTTTTAAAAATTAGCAAAAGTGGAGATTTAAAAATTATTTCTAAAGTAAAGTGTGGAATCTACTTTCGTCTGAGTTCAAAACTATCTGGAGGCACAGCAGTGTTTCACGTTTTCTGGAACAGCCCGGAGGGTCCGGGGGACGACAGTAGGTGAGGAAGAAGCCCGCTAAAAATCCTGAAGATCTTGTTGTAGAAATGGAAAAAATCGGGCCACAGGTATAGTAGATATTAAGAAAATAGTGAATTTAATATAACCAGGTCGGAGCAAAGAGGATCATCCTGGTACTTCCCGGTGCAACTTCGGTGCAAGTGACGTAGGAGCTTGCCTGGTTACAGTCTGGTAACCTCGTGGTGATTTTTGTTAGTAACTTTTTAGTAACACCATAAACTTAAAAATGTTCTGGAGTAATTCCAGTGATGACAACTTTTATTAACTTCTGGTAACTTTTTGGAAACCTCGTGAACTTAGAGACTTTCAGTGTTCATGTCAGTGGTACCAACTTTTGGCTACTTCTGGAAATTTTTAGTAACTTTTGGGATACTGGTAAAAGTTAAATTTTCAGTGAAGACGTCGGTAGAACCAGCTTTTGGTAACGTCTGGTAACTTTTTAGTAACTTTGATCATATTTCAACTTTGACAGGGTAAAGCTTTGGTAAAGGTTGTGGAGAATCTTGTGATATTTATAGTTAATCTTTGGTGACTTTTGATAACCTTGACAAACTGTGGGGAATCATTTTGAGAAGTTTTAGGGTAACTGCTGGGTACAACCTAGTAACCTTCTAGTAACCTAGTAGAACATTGACTCAGTGGTATGGGGTGGTTGTGTTCAGTATAAAAGTGTGTGATATGTCAGCACAGTAATGAGTACTGACAGGAAAGGCGGTGGGGGAGGGGGAGTGAAAGAGGCTAGGGAGAGGGGGAGGGGAAAGGAGAGGTCGGAGGAGAAGAAAAAGATGTTAAGTCAACCAAGTAAGACGGAGGAAGAAAAGAAGAGGGAAGAAACCTAGGAGGTGGAGAAGAAGGAAGTGGAGATTAGGGAAGAGGAAGAGGATGAAATCCCACTAGAGGCGCTGAATAAGATATAGGAGGTGGAGGATTTCATTAGGTCAAAATATGGTAAAGACGGAAGGTTAAATAAGGGGGATCTAGGGGAAATAATGGGAAGGGTTAGGTTGCTGATCCTGGAGTTGGTGTATAAGTATGGGCAAATAAAAATCCTAAAGGAGGAGAACATGATATTGAAGAGGCAGAGTAGGGGGAAAGGGATGCTCAATCGGGTAAATCAGGCGATGTCCTATGCCTCGGTGGCAGCCACGGAGGCAACAAAGAGGAAGCTAGATGTGGGTAACGTAATAAAGGTGGGGCCTAGTCATAGGACGGTGTTTGTGATTTCCCTGCAGGGAAAGTCGGTTGAAGATATGAACAAAACTCTAATGGGGAAAATCAACCCTTTGAAATACCATATTAAGATCAGAGCTATACGACCTGCTGGAACCAGACTAGTGGTGGAAACGGAGTCGGAAGATGACGTCAAAAATATCATTGGAAACAAGGAACTGGCAAAAACAATGACTTGTGAGGAACCGAGGAAGAGGCGACCGCTGATAACTATCTTTGACGTGGAAAGGGACTTAACTGGGGATAAACTCACTGACATGACGTTCGAGCAGAACTTGAAGGGGAGAATGACCAAAGAGGAGTTTGAGGAAGGTTTGAAGCCTAAGTTTAAGACGGGACCGAGAGACAAACATGTAGTCAATCATGTGGGGGAGGTATCCCCAAGAGTGAGGAACATGCTATTGAACTGCAGGATGTACATCTCGTTTAGCGTGGTGTCCGTAAAGGACTATATTGTGGTGACGAGGTGTTACAAGTGCAGAGACCTGGGCCATGTCATGGCGCATTGCCCCAGCAAGGAGGAGCTCTGCGGGAAATGTGAAAGAGAGGGCCACAAATATAAGGACTGAAAGAGCAGGGAGGAGGTGTGTATCCCATGCGTGGCAAGGAAGAGGTCGGAAAAGTGTAAGAAGCCGAACTCAAGGGATTGCCAGACCCATCAAATGATGATGAGGAGACAGATAGAAAGAACCGACTATGGAAATTAAACTGTTGACAGAAATTGTAGACTTACTAAAACTGATACTGGTGAAAATGGACGGGACTGGGGCAAGCTCTAAACCTGAAAGAACGGAGAGAAGGGTAAAAAATACTCCCCATCCAAACGTGCCAAAATCAAAGGAGGGCTGCACCCTACAAGGAGAAGATCGCCGTGACTAATGGACCCATACACGATCTGGATAGGTCGGGTCAGGAAATGGTCGGCGTACGAGATGGAGGCACGGTAAAGAGATTATTAAAAGAAGAGGATGAAATAGTAATGAGTCCTAAGCTCATCGAAGAGAGGGAAGCTGACATGGACCTGGCCATGGAAAAAGGGGTATGCAAGGAGTTTTGGAAAAATCTAGAGTTGTGTAGAATTCCGATGCCAACGGTGGATATGGGTAAAATGGTTGGTAGGGGAGTCATGGGTGTTGAGGAGGCCGAGGATCATATACTATCGGTGCGTACGTTGGTCCATGGATGGACGTACAAGTTCATGGCAGCATTAGTAGGATTCCTGGCCAGTGATGGATCTGCTGAGATGAGACCCTTCTACAGAAATATGTCAGTCGAGAGGTTCGTCAGGAGGCTCCTCAGCCAACGATGCAGGCACTGTTATGGAACTGAAACGAAACCTACTGTACGCGCACTGGCTTCAAGTCGTGCGGGTACGGGGGGGTAGCTGCGGGAAGAGATAACAACATGGCGAGTCTGCGGGACTAAGAAATAGTGGCATCGGGGCTGATTGGGATCTCCTCGACCACATGCTTTATAAACAAGGGTGAGAGGGGAAATATGGATCACCCTGTAAAGGAGGGGGTAGTCGGCGGTGGGTCAATAATTGGCTTGGTGGGCCCGAATCTGAGGCATGCTGGGCGAGGTAACAGAACCTACATGAGCCCTAATCCCGAGGAAGATCCAGTGATGAAGTACATCAATAAATATTTCCAAGGAGATAGAGAAGACCATGAGGGGACGTTTGAGTCGAGGGATGGAGATGTTATCTTCAAATCGATATATAGGCGGAGGATGAGAATCATCTTTGAAATTATCTTCTCTGAGGCCTATATAATATCGAGGAAGAGGTCGTGTAGGGTCCATCTCCAGGTGGTTGGTTTCTGCCTCGGGATTTGGAGTGGTTTGGAACACCAAGATACCATATTCTACCAGGAGTTGATGGAATGTTTCTACGCAGCGGTGGATAAACACGGCTAGAGTATGGGTACCATAGCGGTATTGGAGCTGCTGTGGATGGGTGGCGTGATGGGGCACTTTGCAGATAGAGAGAAAATGTTGGAGGGTAGGGACATACGGAACATGTCGACCTGGAGAGCTCCATACGAGACCTATAGGTCTGTATGAGAGTATCTGGTCACGACATATGCGTGGGATGGCAACAGCTGGCCGGGTAACGAATTTTTGAATGGGAAGTTCGGCTCTACAGGGGATTCGGCAGCGGCGTCATCGACGCTGATATCGCAGGTCCAGAACGCGACGTTAAATCCCCTAGTGTTGACCAACATCTGTAAAATTTGTGAAAACTCTGCTGATGATCCTCCGGTAGACATACCTGTAAGGCCCAAGAGTAAGATAGATGCGAAGCCTCAGGATAAGTCTAAAGAGGCGATCGCTTATAAGACCGAGCTTAACACTAAGCCCAAGCAAAATTGGAAGTTCTGGAGGCATGGCCTGGGCTACAGGAAGCAGGAGAGAGGGATTAATAGTAAGTCGGTAAGCAAGGGCAGTCAAACGAGAGAGTACAGAGGTGTGGAAGGAGAGATGGAAAAGGGGATAGGTGATGTGCCATCTCAAGCGTACGGTACCTTCTAGAAGACCCTGAGGCTGTCCAGGTTGGAGGAAAAGAACACCCTGCACATGGCACTCCGACATATAGTAAGATTGGGGCATGAACGAGGTGGGAGTATCATGTTCCCTACTCCTGAGTCGTTGGACAGGATTCAGCTGAAATCATTGAACTTGCCAACAGAGGTAGCCAGCTTGATGGATCTCATAGAACAAATTTTGTCTTGTGCTTCACAAGAATTTTTGCAGGTAAGCCTTCAAATATTTGTACTAAATACTACAATGTGACTTAAGCTTTAAGATTAAGCATAATGTACACCTAAAGAGTTGTAGTTTATTGTTATGAGATTGGTTTTTCAGTGACAGTATTTGTTCATCACTTTTTAGACTATCTGTCCAAGATGGCGTTTCGGGTATTATGGAATACTAGGTATCCCATATCACTCGACATAAACAATATTTAAAAAAAAGTTGAAATAGTAGATTATCTTTTAATTTTATTACTTTATATTCTAAACAAGATTTATGAAAAAATCAAAATTAACGTCAGGCTAAATTTAAAAAACAAAATTAGACTGTTATAAATTAATTGTAAACCCACTGAGGCGTAAGTATAAAATTATTTTAATGCAATTTAAACAGTTGCCTACAGACAAAACCTGCAAGCCATTAGTTTTCTTGTATGTTTTGTTTGTTTTAAGTTTACCCCTCCCTTTTCTTAACTATAAGGGTTTTTAATCATCTGATTTTTTTTTCAGATATGTCTAAGGAGAAGGAAGATGAGGGAAAGAAGCGAAAACATTGGTGTCCAAACCAGATGACTTTGGCTATAGAAGCTGTTCGGGAGAAGAAGATGGGGTACCTCGAGGCGTCTAAGGAGTTCAAAGTTCCCAGAGCTTCTCTCTTCTGGCTTGCCAATAGTAATGAGAAAAGTGCTAAGGTAGCCGCCTCAACTACTCTAGGCCGTAAGCCAGTGTGTTCGAAAGAAATAGAAGATGAGTTACAGAAGTACTTTGTTGAGATGGAGGCAATGTTCTATGGACTAACCAAAAGGGATTTATGCAATCTTGCCTGCCAACTTGCGGCTTGCAATAACATTCCCCATTCATTTAAGGATGAAGCTGCAGGCAAAGATTGGTTCTACGCTTTCTTGAAAAGGAATCCAAAACTTTCAGTTCGTAAACCGATGGGTACATCCTTTGCTAGAGCCAGGGACTAAGTTGACAAGTTTTTTGACCTGATCGACGTTGTTTTCAAAAAGCACAACTATCCTTCTAAAAGGGTATTTAATGTAGACGAAACCGGTTTGTCTGTAGTTCAAAGTAAAATCCCTCGTATAATAGGTCTGAAAGGGAAGAGACAAATCGGGTCCCTTACATCAGATGAAAGAGATTCCCTTGTTACCATAGCTCCTTGTATGAGTGCTGGAGGTGACTTCATACCACCATTTGTCATATTTCCACGTAAAAACATGAATGAACAGCTGCTTAAAGGTGCCCCGCCAGGAACCATAGCATCTCTTCACCCAAGTGGTTGGATACAAACAAACATCTTCACCAAATGGATTAGACATTTCATTGATGTTGCAAAACCCTCAGATGATTCACCTGTCCTGCTTTTCCTTGATGAACATGCAACCCACAAGAATAACATTGACGTTATCAACTTGGCTAGAGAAAATTATGTTACGATCATAAGTTTGCCTCCCCACTCTTCACATAAAATCCAACCCTTGGACAAAACCTTTATGGGTCCATTAAAATCTCATTATAGTGAGGAAGTGAGATCCTTTTTACGGCACAGTTCAAGGCCCTTGAGTTATTTTGATATGATGGAGCAATTTGGCAGGGCATACCTTAAAGTAAAACGTGGGGACATTGCGATTAATGGTTTCAAAGCGACTGGCATTTATTCTGTCAATAGAAATGTTTTTAGCAGTAAGGATTTCATTGCTTCAACACTCACAGTTCCAAGGCCTGAAACAAGACCTATTGAACCAACACCTGCCCCCATTCCAAGTTCATCAACCCTTTATGACTCACCTAAACCGTGCCCATCTAAAACTCCTGATGTGATTGTTCCTGTCAAGCCAAAGTCGACCAATCTTGTCCTTCCTGTACAGATTTCACCCCCACCTCCAAAAAACAGAAATCAAGTAGAGGCAGGAAAGCTGGTTCCTCCTCTATAATAACATGCTCTGCATATAAAAAAAAAATTAGAGACCGGATTGGAAGAAAAACAGACGAAGAAGGAACTGGAAGTTTTGAAAATACAAAAGAGAACAAAAGCTCAAAGCTAATTTTAAAAATTAAACTTCAACCTCTCTTCTAAACCCAGGCCTAAGGCGACTAATCCAACTAGAGAGGACTCCAGCAACGATGAATCTTTCCATTCTGATGTGTCATCTGTAATGGACTACATGCCACCAGGAAAAGAACCGGACAACAAAGACACTGAGTGCATCTTCTGTGATGGAAAATTCTCCAAAGATTCCAAAGGGGAGCTATGAATTCAGTGTTTAAGCTGCTCTTTGTGGGCTCATCTTGACTGTACAGGGGCAGAAAAGGCAGATTACGTGTGTGATTTCTGTCTATTTCCATGAAGTAGACTCATTATATTAAAGTTTTTGTTTTTCAAATTAGAAATAAATAGGTTTCCTGTACTTTAGATGGATTTTTTATTATATAAACCTCGTATTCCATATTACCCGACTATTTCATATTACCCTTTGTTTGTTATATTTTAATTATTTTTATTTTTTATAAACAAGACAATTAATAATAGTTTTTTTGCACATGTTAAAGTTAACTATAGGTAATTATAGTATGGGTTCATACTGCTTTTGGGAGTTTTTACTAAGAAACAGTAAATTACATACAAAAAATGTAAATGGTATTCCATAATACCTTACTTTCCTCTACTTTCAGCATACATTTTCTAAGCAAATGCAAGAACGTTTAACAATTGATTTGCTATAGTTGTTATTAACTATATACATTCTTAATCTTGTATTCGAACAGGTAGAATTCCACAAAGAATGGCTTCCTGTGAGTAGTTTTGCTGCAGAAGTTAATGCACTGCTGTTCTCGAATGATCGAAAGAATGGTTTAATTAAGGAGAACATTGAGGATTTGTAGTATGTTGAAATTAACCTAATAAGTGTGTTTTACTGGGGTAATGGAGGGGTTGAGGGCGCCTTACCGCCACTCCCTCCCTTTCAAGACACACCAGCCTGGCACTGGCACAGGGGTGATGGTGGGGTTGAGGGTGCCTTGCCACCACGCCACTCACTCTCATTGTCTAAACAAAACCAAACGTTCCGCTGTCTGTCTCACAAAAATATGTAGGCTTACTTTAGTTAAAACTAAAACTTATTTATACTGTAAATTGTTCGTTTTTACTGTAATAGTACGGTATTATTATAGTAATCGACTAAGGAAGTGATCAAAAAATAGTTGTGGCTGTTAGCATAAAACCAAAGTTTAAACACTGATATTGCTAAATAAGAACAGTAATTATTTTGCAAACAAGAACAGGTTTTTTTCAAACAAGTATACGAACGTCGCTACCACTCGCTCCCGCTCCATTAAACCCCTGCATATGGTTAGATTTTTAAAGAATCCATCAAAGTTGGCATTAATACAAATACGACCCTGTTGTTTGGGCTTGAAGTTATTTAAAACTCTAACATCTTATTTATCGTACCCCGGACTCCTGGAGAGTTACCCTAAACAATTTATACTCAGACCCAAGACAAACAAATTAATATATTTACCTCGCCTTAACATAACTGGGCTGGATTTATGAATAACACATTTATGCTACTAGTTCACGAAGAAAAAACACCAACAATGACATTAAAGCGGTCCTGCAGTTCTCTGCCATCTAGTAGATGGTTTAAAAACTATTAGCAGCTTTCAAACTGTCATCCTTGAGTTTACAAGAACAATTTTTTCCTTATTTGTGGGTCTAAGGATAGTTATAGAAATACGATTCTGACATTTGTGCATGAAGTTCTTTAACATTAAAATATTCTTTATCGTACCAGTCAGAGCTACCCTAAACGATTTGTCAAATATATGTCTTCTTGCGTAGTTTTGCGTAGTTTTGAAATGTGTTAACCGACATTATTTTTAATATAGATAAATTATACTTTGAGCAGTGCCGACTCATATTAAAGGGCACAAGGGCAAGTGCTCTCCCACCCAAACGCCACGTAATACATACAAACAATATTATAGTTACACTAATAAGTTATATGAACAAGGTGACATATTAAAATTAGAATAGACTTCCAATACAAAATATAATTAACATTTAAGTTTACATGTTTACCATTATTTTATATTCTCTCAAGAATTTTTTTCACGACCCGCCCTGAAATGAGTCATGGGTTTCATTGATACGTACCATTAAAAGAGCTAGATAGCGTGCAGGAATTATCTTTTCAACAATGATTAATATTGGAATAATATGGACAGGTTTCTTGCTATTTTGAGAAAAATATGTTGGGACAATCGTCTGTATACTGAGCATGATCGTGTTGGGAAACCATTTGTACTCTATTGATTAACAAACCTTTGTTCTAAATTAAACATTTTTGAAGTACCTTCTCAACGTAATTGTTTAATTGCTGTAATATATCAAACACTTTCATATGATTATTGAAGTATTAATTATGTATTAGTAAAATCTAAATAAACCTATATATTTGTTAAAGTTGCTTTTAAAGCAATAAAAATACTAAGAAAGCTACCTGACAATTTTTATTTTACAAAATACGTTTTTTAATCGAGAAATTACTTTTAATTGTTTTTCTTACAAATAAATAAATGCTTAAAGAAAGTTCAAAATTAGGTCGGGCACCCTTAACCATTTAAAAATAACTCTAGACTTGAGCCCTTTAAAATGGTATAACTTATCTGTTAAGTTTGATTTTACATGCTATATATTTGCAATAGTCTCTACGGACATTTCAAAATATACAAGACAATTCATCATCATTTACTTCTAGGATTAGGCTTTATCTAGCCTGTTCTTTCTCCAGGAATATGATCCTTCCACGCATTCTGGGTCTCCTCAGTCATCTTCTACCTTGAGGTTTATACACCTGTAAAACAACACAGTTCAATTTTAATAAAAATAAGACACTGTCATGTAGAACCTACTCCCCCATGGATAAATGCACGGTAACATCACGTTAGTGAATTGTTTAGTTAGTGTCATTTAAAAATACATCTTTGATGATTCCAATCTTACATTGATGTAGCCCTGAACTACGATTGTTTGCACTGCAATTAATCTACGAAGCTTATATCCTCTCTCTCTCTCTCTCATACACACACACAACATTATTTTGTTTTGAATCAACTAGAACTGTCACTCTAAAACCATTACATATAAAGTAAAATATTAATTAAATAAATTATATGTTTGAAGATTAAATATAATGCACTAAGCTTATAATCTTTTTATAATACTAATTAATAGGATTTCCATTACTGGTAGAGGTACTTTCGGCATACATTTTCTGAGCAAATGCAAGAAGTTATTACAATTTATTTGGTACAGTTGTTATTAGTTTTATAAATTCTTAATCCTGCATTCGAACGGGTAGATTTCCACAAAGAATGGCTTCCTGTGAGTAGTTTTGCTGCAGAAGTCAATGCACTGCTGTTCTTGAATGATCGAAAGAATGGTTTAATTAAGGAGAACATTGAGGATTTGTAGTATGTTGAAATTAACCTAATAAGTGTGTTTTACTGTATGACTAAAATAATTAAATAGAATGGCTTAGTATGTATTAGGGTAAATTGACTTTGAATACTAACTAAAAATAAAATGCTACAAACTGTGATTTTGAAAACTAACAGGCAACAATTTTAATTTGACCACACTTATTTGTCATGTCTCCAGCCAAGGGTAGTGACTTGATCATGACTCTAGACACGGGAATTAATTGCTAACCGACTCCCCCGTAGTAGTGTAGATCTTCTATTCTATAGTTCAGAGCTATTTTCAACACCCATGTGGATACAGTTTCTTGAAAAGAATCCCGCAACTTTATGTCTCCCTAAGTTAAATTAGCCTATTTAAGCCACTGGCCTCGTGTTATGAACTAAATCGATGGGATACTTTGCCTTTATTTGTTGATTCACCTGTGAAAGTGTCCAGGTGATATTAGGCTGAATTTTGGTGGAATATTACCCCTATTATTTACAATTGAGACTCAAACTAAGCAAAATCTCAACCTAAAAGTCAGAGCTAGGAGGATAAATCAATATATCCGTTGGAAAAACTCTATCTATAGATCCACCCTAAATAAAATGGATTGGTTTTGTTTAGCAACAGAATTATTACTAAAATATTATATTATAATAAATTATGGTTTCCTTGTTTTTAATGTTAGATAATGGCTGGTACGCTCTATCTGCTGTTGTTGCTAACAGCACTTACTGCCCCAGGATACACAGCGCGAATTCTAGGAGTCGCACCCTTTCCAGCCCCAAGTCACCAAATTCTGCTCACATCATTGTTCAAAGAACTCGCCAATAGAGGTCACCACTTGACTGTCATCACTCCCTTGCCGCTGAAAGAAAACAAGCCAACCAACTATGTGGAAATACAGACAGGAATCACCATGCAGGACATTTTTGGTGAGATTATTAAGTTTTAAATTTTCATCAATAAAAGGAAAAATCGTGACATGTTATATTAATTATAATTTATTTGTAGAAACAAATAGGAGTTATGAAAATTATTCTTTATCCATTTTTTGTTCAACTCATTCTGCCCTTCTTTCATTTTTTCTTCGCTGCTTCTTTAGTGCTTTTCATTATTTCCTTTTTCATTTTTATTAATACTTTTAAAAAGTTTCTACTTTTTAGTTGTTTTCTAAATGTAATATTAATACAGTAAATTCAACTTTAAATAATGTCATTATCTTTTTAATTAATTAATTGTGTTAAACAATAAAATGACTGATTCTGTCTTCATCTGTGCTTGGGGCAAAACGATTTTTTTTTATGAATTCAACCACTAGACTTGGCAACTACAGAGAGCCATATATAGTTTAGATTCATAGTCAACTGATCTTTAAAGGCACGAAATAACGAGTAGTTCACTTAGACTGGGGGTACCCTTTTGACACCCGTGAGACAATGAAACCAAAAAGTCCTAGTATCTTGTTATTTTCCCACGCGCGTACTTCAAAATATTGTAGAAAAATCTGATCTAACACGTTTTCATTCTATGGTTTTATTTAATGTAATGAGTAGCAAAAAATAATTAAGATGACCAATAAATTACCCTATTAGTAAAATACATATCAACTACAGTAGACCTTATTTCATTTGAAGTCCAAAGGATATAGAAAAATATTTAAAATATCAAAAATTTGAATTATCCCTTTTTAGAGCAGCCGTGGAGAATAAATTAATAACCTCAAAATATGCTAAGTATAAACACACATATTTTATATATTCTATATAATAAACAAATACACAATAGTCTGCACACATGAGAAAACTGGCCCCGTGGTAAAGTGGTCAGTGCATCTGGCTGCAAACTCAGAGTTCCCAGGTCCGTTTCCCGGCTGACACCATGAGTATTTTTTCCAATAGGGTAACTCTCCCAACAGTTACCAGAGTTGGTTAGTTAGCTCCACACCTTCATAATAACTATCATCACAGCACATCATTGAGGGTACGATATGTAGCCAATCTCCAAGTGTAATGATAACGTATTGTACCTCTCTCATATATTCAAAAAGTCATTGATGAAGTGTATTTTCTTTAAAGAACTGTATGTAAAGTTTCCTTTTAATACTTCATCCATGAATAATCACGCGTTTTCAGAAGTAATTTCAATACACTATGTTTTAAAACTTTTTTTCTTTAAAAGATCAACTCCGTTGTATTAGAAAAATCATGTGACATGTTGGCTCCCTCTAACCAATAGGAAGCTAGCCTTCACAACATCAGGTTGCCAGGAAATTTTCTATTAGTTAGTTTCAACACAGGTGACAAGGGGTACAAAAAGCAAGAAATAGGTAATACATAAGCAGCTTGTGCGTATGAATCCACAAACAGAAACAGCACACAGTACCTAGAACACGGAACATGTAATATCACAGAAAAACGGGCTCGCCCGAATTGCACCAATACCCCCCTTCCCAAGACAGGACCCGAATTGCGCCAACTGTGATCACAAACAAATATTAATGCTATGTCTGGGGTTAAGGACACAAGTCAAAAAATATAATTTAGTTAACTATATTTAGCTCAAAATCAAACAATATTGTATCAAAGTGAAATTTCCGTTTTTAAAACATTGTCAATAATAACTATATGTATGCTAAATAATAGAATAACAAATATAATATAAACAAGTCATACAAAGGAGTTTTGGAAGGACACACACTTCACTTATATAGTTTAGATTCATAGTCAACTGATCTTTAAGGGCACGAAATAACGAGTAGTTCACTTAGACTGGGGGTACCCCTTTGACACTCGTGAGACAATGAAACTAAAAAGTCCTAGTATCTTGGCATTTTTCCACGCGCGTACTTCAAAATTTTGTTGAAAAATCTGATCTAACACGTTTTCACTCTATGGTTTTATTTAATATAGTGAGTAGCAAAAGTAATTAAGATGACCAATAAATTACCCTATTAGTAAAATACATATCAACTACAGTAGACCTTATTTAATTTGAAGTCCAAAGGATATAAAAAAAATATTCGAAATATCAAAAATGTTAATTAACCATTTTTATGAGCATATACGCAGCTGTGTACAATAAATCAATAGCCTCAAAATAAGATAAGTATAAACACACATATTTTATATATTATATATAATATACACATACACAATAGTCTGCACACATGAGAAAACCGGCCCCGTGGTAAAGTGGTCAGTGCATCTGGCTGCAAACCTAGAGTTCCCAGGTCCGTTTCCCGGCTGACACCATGAATATTTTTTCCGATAGGGTAACTCTCCCAATGGTTACCAGAGTGGTTAGTTAGGCCTGAGCTAGGTTTAAGTTCATTCTTGGCTCCACACCTTCATAATAACTATCATCACAGCACATCATTGAGGTTACGATGTGTAGACAATCTACAAGTGTAATGATAACGTATTGTACCTCTCTCATATATTCAAAAAGTCATTGATGAAGTGTATTTCCTTTAAAGAAATGTATGTAAAGTTTCCTTTTAATACTTCATCCATGGATAATCACGCGTTTTCAGAAGTAATTTCAATGCATTATGTTTTAAAACTTTTTTTCTTTAAATGGTCAACTCCGTTGTATTAGAAAAATTATGTGACATGTTGGCTCCCTCTAACCAATAGGAAGCTAGCCTTCACAACATCAGGTTGCCAGGAAATTTTATATTGGTTAGTTTTGACACTAGTGACAAGCGTTACAAGAAGCAAGGGGCAGGTCATATATAAGCAGCTTGTGCGTATTAATCCACAAACAGAGAAAAAGCACACAGTACTCAGAACACGGAACATGTATTATCACTGAAGAACAATCCGTAAATTGATAAAAACTATATCATTTAATATCATATCTTAAGTACCGAAGGTGTAATCATTTACATAAATCGGGCGAACATCAAAAGTCTTACTCATTACATAAGAATAAATATCACAACTAATCAGATCACATAACTGTATGATAAGTGCGCAATAAGGCATGTACACGTCATCCTCATAAAACCCGGTATCGTCCACACCCGCATCAAATATCAATATAAATCCGAAATCTTAATAATTGATACCCAATCACGGTGAAATATAAACCGTATCATATTACAAGGTATATTTGAAAAACGCTCTGCACCACCAGAGCGGCTAAAAGTCACACACACAGGCGACCGAACTATACGCCAAAAACATATAAAAAATTAGAAAAATTTTAATTTAAAAAAATTGAGAAATTAAGTTGTGAAAATTGCAGAACTAATCGATGAGGCCGTGCCAAATGGCAATATACTCCTTCCATGCTGGGTATTACAAGTCATGATTGATTACATTGTCACACGGAAGCGATTAAAGCTGAGTCAACACATCCCCTATTATATAAAACCCACCCCACCATATTTCAGAGTAACACCCCCCTCCCCCCCCCCCACCGCTATCTTTTAATATGTGTCAACAACTCTTAACTTTATTTGACATTCTTGGCAAGGCCGTAATCAGTCCAACATTTTAGGGTGAAGTTGAGGGGTACGGCCCCCAAAAATGTATTTTGAGCACTTGTTAAAAGAAATTAAGTGGTGGCTAACTGGGTTGGGTAGCTTAAGGGGGTATTAATGGGGTAATAATTTCCCCACTCTCTAGATTTATTTAATTCCCTTCGTATATTTTCAAATCTACTACGATTAAAAAAAAATAGCTTTTAAATATAAAGGCATTGATTGAATTTGTAACACGTTACAAGTTAAAGCTATTTCAAATTGCGCAACACTCACCAAACCCCCTTGATGAACCCCAGCACAAGAGCACGTGCACCGCTCTCCGCTCTCTGACGCTCTACTCAACAGACTAAGTGGAGCTTTTGATCGACTGGCTGCTCGAGAATCAATCCACGCCCAGCCGGAAACAAAGAATGAGGTTCAGCGTGGCCGGACCAAGTTGCAGTTCCTGCGTTATGATTGTCTAGAACAATCTACCGGTTGCCAGGTCCTTCTTTTCTTGTCGTGTTTGTTCTTTAGACTTCCTCCCTCCTTCCCTTGCCCCTTCTCTCTGTGAATACAATTATGGGTATATATTGGGACGTTGGTTTTTAATGATCACTCATTATACCGCCGACTGACCTAGGTGAGGACGGCGACTTAGAGGCCGGGATCTATTATTTAATATTCAAAATTCTTTTTCGGAGTAATGGGGGGATATCTTATCAAAATTATTGTCTGGAACTTAAACTCATTTAAACTTTAACTATGAAATGTTTCATGCAGTTCATTGGAAATGCGGTTGCCTTTCTGTCTCCTTATGCGAGGTTTAATTCAATTAGTCTGTGAAATTTCACTTTAATTGCATATTTAATTTTATGTATATATTTTCAAGCCATGCTGTGGCAAACTTTGCGTCTCGGGCTTACCACCCGTCCTTTCTTGATATCGTTAGCATATGTATTGTATATGGGGTTATCTTGTTAACTGTTCTAACGTAGAGCTCAGGCCATTAGTATGTTAGTTTTGGGACTTGGTACAAAGATAGATTCTTTGTATTATTACCGTTCATCATTATGTTGATTTCTTTTGGTTTGAAGGCGCGTATTTATTTTACTTCTTGTTATTATTACCAAAATTAATATGTTTGTTAGGAGTTATGACGAAGTATGGTTTTTGGCACTGATTACACAAGATAAAGGAAGTATAAACATTGTGCCTCTATGTAAGTGCTATATAAATATTAAATTTGTCATAATTAATGATCATGTTTATTGCGTTTTGTTTGAAGGCGCGTGTTAGGGTAACTTCTCATATTAGTGCTAATGTTAATAATGTAGAAACATTTGTTGGAAGTAATAAAGGAGTGATTGCGTTTCTCTCTAAATGTGCGGGATAAACAAACTTTTAACCATAGACTTCCACGATGACTATTTATATTTGTAACTTTAGATTTATGATGGTATTGTAAAATCAATAAATACCGTTATATTAACGGAGTTATTCCTATATCTGGCAGCATAAGCGCTTCACGCGATGTTATTGTATTTTTGTTCTAATTATGTATTTCCTTTTTTATTGTTCTGTATAGAATAAACAAACATTGTTATTGTCAGGTAAACTACTTGACTGATTTTCCCGTCACGCTTCCTTATATTTTAACAAGAGGTTTACAAATTTAAATTTAAAAAATCGGATGAAAACTGTTTTAAATATCTTTTAGAGGCATTATTATTATTATTATTATTATTAATTTATTAGGTAAAACCACCCCAAATAGTTTATATAGAACTATAATTAAAAAAATAGTAATCTCTAACCACTCCAATAGCTTGCCGGGGGAAGACCCCCGGAACTCTTTAAGCTGGAAGAGGGGGGGACAAGGACCTGAAAATCCATTTTTGGTTAATTTACCTTTTTACACAATTAACTTTCTGTCACCACTGACCCAACATAGATAATTTTAGAGATTATTTTGTTTTTCTATAATAAAGTTAAAGGTTTAAAAATGTGTACTTGTAGAAAGGGTTGTCTACCACCCCTATTTCTTAATTCAAATTTGTACACTTTTCAAATAAAGGTACGAGTATTTTTAACCTGACCTAATGTATTGAAGACTTTGACTTTTATATCTAATTAGAAGCTGTTTGGGGTTGAAGCTGGACCACTTATCTTTTATCTTATCACACCCTCTTATTCTTGTTTCTTTGCCGACTCATTGCAACGTGTTCTAGGAACTACCACTCAAATAGTTTCCAGTTAAATAGTTTTGTTTCCTAATCTCAACCACTTCTACAGTTCTTTCCACATTCACTAAAATTTTCTATTTCCTTAGTCAATATTTTGTCATAGTCTACCCAGCTTTGTTGCCTGAATAATGAACACATTCACAAATTATATTTATTTACATGTACTCAACAATGGAATACCTGAAACGCCTATTACGCGCACTTATTGTTTGGTTTAAACCTTAAATAAGGCCATATTATTTTCTTACTGTCAACTTTCCGGGGGTGGGCTGAACCCCGGTCCTCCCTTCTCCCGCCTTGGATGTGGCCATGCCATAAGAGGGTGCATATTTTCATAAAGATCGTTAAGCTAGGTTTGAAATGAGTATACAATCGAAAGACTCAAACATGTTTAGGCTTCGAAATATCCAAATATTTTCTTCTAATATACGAATTAAATATTATATTTACTATTGATTTGAATAGGAATCTCATGGGGAACTATGATGGGTTGGAATGATTCAATATCAATTTGGCCAGATCCTACTGTTCTTAATTTTTTAAATTTTTTAATTTGCTTGGTTATACAATAGATTAATATATATTAAATCAAATTTATTTCTGTAAATTGTGTTTGTACAGGGTGGAGGGGGAGTGAAGAGTTTACGGAATCATTTAGGCTTTTTTACATTAGTGGTAATGTAACAATGCTTTATTTTCAGTTGTATGCGAGTCAAACACGAATTCTCTCAGATGTTGTAAGCTAGTTAATAAGACTTGTTACTTGTGCCTTACTGCCCTCCAACCTTGATACAGTAGTTTCTAATCAAGGGGTCGTGTCCCAATTTGGGGTCATGGTGTGTAGTCACAGGGATTGTTGAGGTTATAGCATTATATTAGTTTTACTTTCTTAATCTATTAGAATTACTATAGAAGGATGCGTAGTCCAAATTAAGATAAATTTATGCAGTTAAACTGATAAATACTTTTTGTGTTTCTTTAGGTTACACAACTCTGAATTAGCTGACTGTAGCAGCTTAATATTTGTACGGGTTGTGCTGATACCATACCATCCAAAAT
Organism: Timema californicum; assembly: GCA_902141385.1. Lineage (NCBI taxonomy): Eukaryota > Metazoa > Arthropoda > Insecta > Phasmatodea > Timematidae > Timema > Timema californicum. The sequence continues at coordinate 10,681 of CABFOW010005391.1, read as the reverse complement.
ACCCACTGGGTTAGATGATATTGTTTAGAAACATCTTAGTCACATTCATATAGTCAATAAGCAGTTTATAGAAATGAAAACGAGTATTAGTGAACACGCGGGCTTAACGTCATGCTCGTTTGATTTTCCAGTGAAGGGGATGTTGGGATTCAAATTTTGGCTGGTTGTACAGGGGGTGACATTTCGTCGATGATTTTCACTTTTCCCTCTGAGCAAATAAGGAAACATTTCCTCTAAAATGTACTTACCTAACAACTTTAATTAAAATCGAATAGCTTTGGGTGCAGTCAAAAAATATCTGAAGAATAGGATTTAAATGCTTGTAGGTGATCAAGATGTTATGATGGTCCCCTGGATAACAATTGAGGTCAAACCGAGTTGAAGGTTGGAAACCACACCTATAATATATTTTATTTATAATATTTCTACAATTTAACTATAATTCAATGTGTATAGAGTACCTTTTTCTTCACCCAGTGTACAGAGATAGTTTATGTAAAGAGAAACAAATATTATTGTATATATACACAGCGTTACCAAGAAACTTTAACTGTTTTTACCATCACAAGCAAACAATTATTGCATTTGACAGGTTTGTTGATATTAAGACCCCATTTCACGACACGATGAACTCAAAAATGAAGGCTATCAAGAAAAAAATATCAGTTCGGGGGGTGGAGCCTAAATTCTGTAAACTGCTAGGGAAGGAGTAAAAGCTGTTTAGGTGTATGTAGGGGTAGAGGGGGTCCTTGAGTGTCAATCATTCCCTAACAGCTCTCCCCCTTTGTCCGAGTGAGGTGAGGAAGGTAACCAGCCAGTTGTTTTTTTTGTGTAGGTACCTAAACAAATTTGACAAAATTTTACTCTATTTATATATTTTTTCTTTAAGTTTTTAATTATTGAACACATTTTACAAGAATTTCTGATAAATTAAAATACTTTAAACTATTAATACCAGCATGGTTTAAGGCGTCACTCTCGCAATATATTAGACTGCCAAGGTGGTGAGGTTGGGCCTCGATTCTGGTCAGGTGTGCTGAGCGTGGTTTATTCTAAATAATTTTCCACTCTCCCTATCACATATTAGAGTAATTTAGTAGGTATGTATAGGTGCAGGTAACCTAGTGGTCTAGGAGTAGGGTGTCAGACTTTGGTGCTGAGGGTCTGGGGTTCAATCCTCGGTCCCGGCACTGATTTATCTGATTGTCAAACTCTTCCTCCACCTCTGACAAGACATGTATTTATCACAACTTGTGAATATGTGGAGTGCCAGACCTTCACCCTGGTTCGGATCCCACGTTAAACTGTAGGTCCTCCATTTCATCTCACAATCACACTAAGTAAGTGCGTACAGCCCGAAATGATAGTAAGACGCGGTAATAATAATAATAATAATAATAATAATAATAATAATAATAATAAATAATAATACATAGGTAAATGATAGTAAGACGCGGTAATAATAATAATAATAATAATAATAATAATAATAATAATAATAATAATAATAATAATAAATAATAATACATAGGTGTATAGCCCGTACGGGTAGTAGATGCGATGCTAAAAAAAACTACTCATGAAAATGGTAAATTCGATCAATAGTGTTATTACTACATTAACTAGTGTAGCCTTTTACCTAAAGAGTTGGTTCAGTTAAAGTGAGATCGACTCTTGGGATCAACCTGACACGGGAAGCGAGACATGGTTATAGTTTAGTCCAGCCGGGATATACATTGAACGTAGATGTTGAAGGTTCGATGTTTTCCTCAAATATGGTTTTCAACCATCAATGTTTTGTAGCGATGTCCGACACAGCGATATTTTTTATGTTTTTATGATAATAATAGTAATTTTTTATTATTAGTTTTTAATACAATTTTTTTAATTGATATATGAGTTTCATATTCATTTATTACACATACACTTCAGTTACAGTTTCAATTGGCTTGAAAAATATTACCGGACATTGTTTGAAAACATAGATATTATAATTATAATTATATCTATGTTTTCAAACGATGTTCTTTTTTCATCTATCTTACTTTATCAATAGGGATATCGATTATTCTTCTCAATGTTCATCCAAATTATTGTCCTATTTGAGTGCACTAGAATGGCTTTCTATTTGTTGTTTTGAAGAGAGATGCGACCTCATTCATGTCAATAAGCATCTTTGGACACGTGTCATATCATTTAGTCTGGTTTTCTGGAGCTGGGGAGGTTGGGGTTCGAATATATGTTGGGTGATTTTTCCTAAATAGTTTCCCACTCTTCTTCCACGCAAATGCGGTAAAATTTCAGAAGAGTTCTACCTTACTCTTCCCTAATCCTGAACTGTAGTAGAACGCAGTGGCTTTTAACATTATTAAAAATAAAAACAGTATTGTGATCAAATGATCATGAACATTTCCGGCTTCGAGATTAAGCTGAATATATGTTTTATATGATTCCAAACCCAAAAAAGTGGATTTTATTCAATTTTATATTTTGTCTTTAGCCTCTAAATTAAGGATGGTTTTCATATTTTTAATTATTTTTTTTATATGAAATATTTTTAAATGGGATTGTGTTTAAAAAGGATATCAGGATTGTTTGAAATGACAAATAACACAGCAATCTTTATAAATGGCACACATGATTTGGTTTAAGATGAGAACTAGAGTATATATTTGCTTGTTTTTCTTAAAAAAGTAAGCATTTTCTGAGAAAAAAAATTCAAAATTTTCTTACCGATTTTTTAAAAATTGGGTATATTTTACACAATGAATAATAATGTATTTGATTTTTTTTAAATAAATTAATTTAAAGCTCGTTTACTTATGACAATTTTTGAAAATTTTAATTATTTAATAATAGCCTTAAATATTTATTTTAAAATAGCTATATTGGAATTGAATAAACATACAACGTGTGTATATTGGAATTGTTTTACACAATAAATAAGAAGAAATATATATATTTAAATACACACACATATGTAAGAAATAATTACTTAGTGGGAGAAGGATGCATATAATTCTTTTTACAATTAAAAAATAGCTCTAAATAACGTCTAGAAGCTTCTAATTTGATTACTCCTAATAAAATATTAAGATATGCACTATAAAAAAACTTTAGTAGAGTACTCTAAATAGCTTCCATAAATAAAATATAAATGGAAATATATTCTTAAGAAGCTACTCAGGGTCAGTAGCAGTGGAACCTAGGGGTAAGGAGGTCATTGCCACTCGAATGAATTAACCCCCTGGAAAGAATTACGCCCTCCTAGATAAATTTCAAATCCTCGACAATATCGAATACTAAGCTAAAATATTGCCTTAAATAAAGCTCCAAATGATTTCTAGATGCATTAAATTTTCAAAAATTGTCTCGAGAAGACCACTTCAAATAGCCTTTAGAGTCATGTAAATGTAAGAAAAAATCTGTCGAGGAGCATTCTAAATAGCTTCTAGGGCCATCTAAATAAAAAAATCTAGGCGAGGGCCACTCCAGATAAGTTTTAGGTTGTTGTCATTTTGAAGAATTTTCTTGCGATAAGCACTACTAATAGTTTTTAAAAGCCTTTATTTTTTAAAAAAACTGGCCAGTAGAAGATCACTTCAAACATCTGCTAGAGGTACCTACTTTAAAAAAATCTAGAAGAGGGCTATTTCAAATAGCTTCCAAGCAGATCAAATTTTTAAAAATATTGCTGAGCAAAGACCACTTCTAATTGATTTTAAAGGCATCTCATTTCCGAAAAAAATTCAGATGAGGGGCAATCTAAATTACTTTTAGAAACAACCAAATCAAAAAAACATTTCAAGGGGAAAACCCCTTCAAATAGCTTTTAGAAAATCTAAATTTTAAATAAACTCTGGGTGAGGACTTTTTATATAAGCTTCTAGACTCTATAGGCAACAAAATTTTAAAAATTTCCAAAAGGAGAAATATTTCAAATAATTTTTAGAAGAATCAAAATTTGTAAAAAAAATATCTAAGAGAAGTCTACTCTAAACAGCTTTTAAAAAAGTATAATTTCCAAAAATGTGGTTAAGGACCACTCCAAATTAGTAACAGCGAAAGCGGTGAATGAGGTATAGGGGAAGTGGTTTGCTCTTCTGGAATAAATAAGATGTAGTTCACACCTTCTTGTATTCTCGAAATTGAAGCTGAAAAACTTGCAACACACTACCAATAGCTTCTAAGGGCTTTCAATTTTTTTTAATGTTCCAGGTAGAGGACCACTCTAGATAGTTTCTAGATGTATCGAATTTGAAAAATTTTCGGGGATGGGTGCAAATAGATTATAGATACAAATATATATTTTTTTAATCAGGCAATAACTTCAAATGGCTTCTCAAAGTATCCAATTTAGAAAAATATCCAGGTGAGTATAATTCAAAATAGCATCTAAATATATATATAAAAAAATATTAAAAAACATCTGGAGAAGACTACTTTAAAATCTTCTAGAGGCATCTAGTTGTCGAAAAAAACTAAGGTAGATAATTCTAAATTGTTTCAAGGGGCATCCAAATTTCAAATATTTTTAGGAGAGGACAACTTTAAATAGATTTTAAAGAAATCTGATTTTTTTAAATTCAATATGAGAACTATTCAAAATAATTCTAAAGCCATATTATTTTCAAAAATTCGCTGAAGGAGGACCACCCCAAATATCTTATAAAAGTATTCACAATTCCATATTCAAAAATTGTGAGGAGGGTCACTCCAAAGCTTTTAGGGACATCTAATTTTCAAACATTTATTGGGGAAGGGTAGGAAGTCAAGCCCCCCCCCAAAAAAAATGTTTTTTTTTCCCTTGTCCCCCCCTAGCCCCTTCAACCACCTACACAAATAAGGTTCCTTCACCACTGCTCTGGATCATCAAATAATTTTAACATTCCCGCTTGAATCTTTAGACTGCTATGAACATTTATAGAGCACAGCGTTTGATGTTACTTTCTTCGATGAGACTTACAGAAAAACTTTAAAGACATTTGAGGAAATTAATTAAAAATCCTATCAGTCAAACAAAGACCAATATTTTGATGCTAAAGCAAAAGCTAGGAAAATAAATACTTTTCAGAAATAAATAAAATGAATTTAATGTAAATGTGTTAATTACTTATTTCAATGCATTGTTAAGTGATTAATAAAAACAAAGTTACAACCGAAGATAGTATGTTTAAATTTGATATTGACAGAGCTGATTTCAGTTTTATCAAGTTTTTATCTTTGTTTTAAGGAATTGGAAGTAGAAATAATTATTTTTTTTAATATGCGTATTTTAGTAAACTTTCTAACAACCTTGCACTTTCAGGACTGGTTTCAGACCATTGGCGTGGAAAATGGATATTCGCAATTTATCAAAGTTACCAAAGACTTTAGCGTGACTACTGTCACAAGTACCGCTTATGAATGAGCTTTTTGTAAACTGATTTAGGCCAAGAATAAACTACAATTATTCAGACACAAACCTGGATAAGTTTGTACTTCGATTTATTTAACAATTTGTATGTTGATCTAGTTATTGAAAAACTGAAAATCTGTATATAAAAGGTGTAATAAATGCAAAAAGGGTAAAAAGTTATTCTAATCAAAATGGATGAAAAGGGTATGTAAAAAGGGTGAAAGTATAAAATGGACTAAAATAATTAAAAGGGCTATAAGGGGTGAAAAAAAGTTCAAAACTTCAAAAAATTATTACAAGATAGATAGGGCCGAAAGGGTAAAATCGGTAAAAGGGATATACACGGTAAAGTGCTAAAAGGGTAAAAAAGGTAAAAATTAAATATTATTAAATAGGGTATAAAAGCTAAGGATGTAAATAGAGCCAATAAAGGAAAATGGGCATATGCTTAAAAAGGGTAAAAAGTATAAAAATGGCATAAATTGCTAAAAAGGTAGGTAGGACAAGAGGGGTAAAAGCAATAAGAGGGGAAAAGTACCAAAAGGGCAAAAATATATAAAAGGAAAATGTCCCAAAAGGGCAAAAAGAGTTAAATAAGGTAAATAGAACAAACGGGTTAAAAGGGATAAAAGTTCCAAAAAAGCAAAAAGTGTAAAAATGCCAAAAGGTTCCAAGAGTGTAGAAAATGTTAGAAAGGACTAAAATGGTAAAAATCACATTTAGTGCAAAAAATGTAAACAGAAGGAAAAGGGTAAATAGGATAAAAGGGGTATAAAATTCTAATATTTTTGATTAGATCTAATGTTTACGCTTTCTGTCCTTTTTGCACTTTTTACAACTTTTTAAACCTTTACCCTTTTAAACTATGTTACACCTTTTACTCGTTTTACTTACGCTCTTTAACCTTATTTTAAAAACAAATTGATAAGCCATACCTTTATACATTTTAAAAAAGATTTTGCTCTCTTTACCCCATGCCAGAAAAAGTGAATGTACGGGAAATCTAAAAAAAAAATCTCCGATAAATTGGGGTGTGGGGGTTATAAATATACAAATTACTTTAAGTGAGGTAGAACAATAAAATTTGGCAAACATGTACTACTCTAGATAGTAAAATAAGTTCTAAAAAATTAAATTTCAAAGTTTGATTCAGTGAACTGGGGGAGAGTGTACTCCACATTTTCAAAACTAATTGAAACAACTACTTACCACTGTGGTATATAACAACAATCAGCAAAAAGATAATTGTATCATACCATGACATGATAATTTTAAATTTTAAAATGGGACTCTGGGATATAGGAAGGGGATGTGAACAGAAAACAAAGCTTTTAGTTGCGATGAAAAAGAGTTATCAGGAATGTAGTGCCAAAAACCCAAATAGATAGTAAATATTTAAATTTTCTAATTCGGGGTTTGTGAAATATTTGGAGGTGATTTCCAAAATCTATATTAAAAACTAATTCTCATTGTGGTTGTCAGCCTGCTATAAGATGTACCCCAAACATTATGAAACCAAACTAAATTTCAAAATGAAAGAATGGAAAATGGGAATATGGGCGTCATCTCCAAGAATTTCAAAGCTAATATAATATTTCCCTTATGGTATAAAATTGAAATATTTACTTACAGGTATAGCGACAACATCAAATAACCAGAAGCGTATGATTTTTTAAAATTTCAAAACAAGGGTCAGATAATTGGGTGGTATTGGGGGGGATTTGAATTTCCAACCGTATAGACAAAAAAAAACACTTTTTCATGTGGTAGGAAAATGATAGACTTGCAAGTAATTATAAAGACCACTCCACATGATCATAAAATACTGAAAATTGGTTCCAAAATTTAAGGCGTATAAGCTTTAAAAATCAATTAGGAAAAAAAATGCTTGGTGTATTATAAAATCGAAATATAGCCGGTAATTACAGCGACCAATATGTATCTATAAAATGCCATTATTTCGTGTTTTTTTTAAACTTTGATGCTCTTTTTTACTAATTTTGTTTAGTAATAATGTATATAACACCGTTATACTTCTATTATGATCGCTTTTATAAAAATATTTTTGGATTACAGTAAATCCCTATTTTGACATAATAATTTTGTCAGTATGCCTTTTTTTCACGTTTAGTCACATCATTCAAACCAATAAATGATTAATATTTAAAATTATATAAATTTTTTGATACGTTTACCTTTGGTTAATTTTATATTATAATTAAATATAAAGCTTCTTAAAGATTCCCCATGAGATGAACGGGCACACAAGTAAGTTAGTTCTAATAACAGATATACGCCACACTCAGATTCTTACAAAAATAAAACCTATAACATGACTAAATATTGTGTTCAGACTACTAAATTGGTAGGGTTTGTACACGCAAAGTATGAACGGTTATTTGAACTAATCGCTCCCTTTCTATACCTGGGCTCAATCAGCATTAGGGGTTTACTAGGTCTAATATTTATCCGTTAGCAGCAGGCCAATCTAACACGAGAGTGATGTCTTAGACCATTCGACCACTGAAGTGGGTATCAATTTTTAATTAATCTATATCCTTGGCACCCATACTTTATATTGACGAATGTTAATACAATTTCACGTCAGCTTGGGTTTGGTAAAATACAATATAAACAATAATGAATATCGGGCTAGTTTAAAAGTATTCTTTAATGAATTCGACACCCTTTGGTTTGGGTTTGTTTTGTTTAGTGATGACTGGTGTGGGAATATCTTGTGTGTCAGCCAAAGCGAGGTAACAGATGGGAGTGGTCTAACCAACTCTTGGCTCCACCCCTCTATAGTTCAGTGTTCCGTCGAGAGATAGCCCTAGTAACAAGGTGTGAGATTTTAGCGATACAGCCTCTAAGTAGATGACAAATTACTCGATAATTAAGCTTGTGGCTATAAATATTTTTTTTAGTAAATTGCTCTTAAATAATTTAAAAGTGGTAACTCCTTTTATAAAAAGTCAAAACGCTACGTTATTAAATTTTCAAGGATTTGTCAAAAATAATCAATTTTAGCATATTTTCACAAATGATAAAAAATAAAGTAAGTAAAAAAATCAAACGTTAAAAGTAGGTCTTACTTGTACATCCTTCCTTTACAAAATAAAACCAGTCCCTTGTTCCTGCGATGTATTTACGAGGCTGTATAGGTTACGTAGTTTGGTCATGTAATTAGCAAATACATCGTTCTGAAATGGGCTCCTAAGGTTATTTTTGTAAGTTATTTAATTATTTTTTATGGTCTCCATATTGCCTAAAAGTTAAAACAATCAAATTAAAGGTTTGTGGTTCAAACTTCTCTACTCTATTTGAATTGCACGCGTGATAATATGCAAAGTTAGAGATTTTTGGCTTCAATCTCTAATCACTAGAACTAAAGAGTTGCCAGAACCGTATATCTTAAAGTTAAACCTTGTCTCATAGTCATATTTAGTACGCCTCAATTACGGTGCTATACTAAATACTAGACAACACCTAGCTAGACCAGAATGTGATGGAAACTTGCTCATTTAATTCGAGTTTAGGTTAGTGTCGTCTTGTATTAGTAAAGTCCCGCATTTGCGGCGTACTTAGTCCGACTTTGAAACTGGCCCTATGACTGGGGGATAATTGGCTGACCAACGAATCTCAATCAGCAATTTACGGTGGGGGAGGGAGGGGAAGGAGAGCTGTGAGGTTTAATGTTTACAAAATTCACCTATGTATTTTTTGGACCAACAGTCATGAAACCTTGAAATTTAAAATTAAGTTTCTTTTCTAGAATTGGGTGAGCTATTTTTTAAATGTTTCCAATTTCAACCATTATATATGGGCAGAAAGGGATAGGAAATTTCATGTCCTCCAATCTATGTAACATTATATATTAGGGGGTTTTACGGGTCGTAGAATATAAATATGTCATTAATTTGTGTACGACACCCACACAATGAGCGCCAAGGTCTGAGCGCAGGGGCTGACAGGACTCAAAATTTACCAAATTAATAGAAACAGCTACTTCTCAATGTGGTAGAAAGCTTAAATTGGGATGGTAAGTATAGGGACCACTCCAAATAACCATAACTGTCTTGAAATGGGAGAGTAAAAGTTAGTTTGTATGGAAAATAATAACTTTTAGATGAGGTAAAAAAATTAAGTTTTCCAGAAAAAAAACCAAGGCTGAGAAAAAGATTTTTTTCAATTTGCTTTTTATTTTCTTTATTTTAACTTTTTAATATACTTTGATATTATGATATATTGCATAAAGAATCAGAAAGCGAATTTTGAATCAAGGATGAGTCTAATCAATTTTGTTCAATACTACTGGTTGCGAGAATTTTAAATAAATTGATAAAAACAATTTTCACTGAGACCCTGGCCCCCTTTGTAATAAAACAAAATAATATACCGATTCCGCCCTCCCCCCAGTTCCGATGCCCATGCATCCAATACCTATCTTGACACCCAAATTTCTTCAAATCCATGTTCACATTATTTTCCTATAAACGTATGTCTAACATTGGGTAATTTATTTTGGCTCCCCTACTAAAATTGCGTATACACTCATACATGCCACACTCACCACCTCAGCCTGTGCACCCTGATCATACTTAATATGTTTTTATTTATGTAGCTTCCCCATTTTCCTGAACTTTGTCTAATTTTTCTAAACTACTTCAAGCTTAGCTTAATATTTATAATTAAAACAATCTATAAGTGAGATTGTCAATAAATATATCTCAATACTATAAATCTGAGTTAGATAATGTTGTCAAACTTTTTAAATAACAAATTTTATTTATTGAAACTTAACACCAGTGATATATGAACTTTATGGAAAAAAAAATTGTTGTGTGGTTGTAGGATAAAATCTTGTTTTAAATTTTAACAATAATTTTGAGTTGAATGAACGTAAAATTTAACTAATCGATAGATTATTAGCTTAGTTTAGTGGTGAGCATTCTCAAAGTAACAAAAACTCTCTCTCTCTATTTCTAGGTGATTCAACTAAGTTGTTCGAAATCGGGGAAATATCACCATATTTGCTTATGCTTTTGATGTGGCAAGTTGGACCTAAGGTAGTGGAAAATACATTTGAAAATTCAGATGTACAAAAACTCTTACATTCAAAAACTGAGAAATTTGACCTTTTACTAACGGAGACATTTTTCAATGAAGGCTTACTCGGATTAGCTCTTAAGTTCAACGTTCCAATTATTTCTGTGTGCACGTACGCTGGTATAGAAGCTACTGGTGATAGTGTGGGCAATCCATACCCATATGCTTACATTCCTA
>CABFOW010005390.1:27154-43186 GCA_902141385.1 Timema californicum | reverse complement strand
AAAAAGTTTAACTATTTTTAATTTTCCTACATGTAGAATAGAAGCTGATTGCCATCACCCCAAGAGGGAGAACCACAAATGCCACTTTGGAGACTGCCCCCCGTGTCGTCAGGTATGCGGCAAGGTACGAGCGGACTGCCCCCATCCTTGTCCCGCCCTCTGCCACTCGGCAGTGTGGGTCCGTGTGGACGGGGATCACAAACCGGCTGGTCCGTGGGAGAAGGTGACCCCTCAACTCCAGATGGTGGACCTGCCTTGTCCCAATTGTATGGTGAGAACAACTTTTTTCCTGGTCCCGGCACAGATATATTCGATGGCCAAACCCTTGCCTCACCTCTGACAAGATGTGTATTAATCACAATTTGTGAATGTGGGGAATGTCAGGCCTCCACCGTGGTTCGGATCCCACGTTAAACTGTAGGACCTCCATTTAATCTCACAATCATCCTACCATTACACATTAGTGAGAGTGCGTATAACCCGAACAAGTAGTAAGACACAGTACTAATAACGACAACGACAGTAACAATGATAACAACTTTGACAATATTTTTTTTCTTTTTACAAAAATCATGTGTTTATTCAACCCTATCTCGAGATCGACTATACTTGAGCTCACAAGCCACCAATAGGTGCTATTTTGTTATACCTTCTTCCATGTATAGCAAAATATTCCTCTGAAAATGAAACGAGATTGTCCCTGTAAATTGTAGTTATCGAATCAGTATGTTTAATCTGTTGCTTTCCATATTTTAAATACAACCTTCATAATTGTAAACATTCTCAACTAATTTTCATCTTTAAATTTTGTGTGGCAGGTCCCAATTCCTGTGACATGTGTGGGAGGACACGAGACATGTGATTGGCCGTGCCATCGGGCCAAACCCTCGTCATGCCATCGCCCGTGTGGTCGTGCACTATCTTGTGGGAACCACCTATGTTCACTACCCTGTCACACTGTTACTGGAGCCAAAGACATTGTCACTGTAAGTTACCTAAACTACAAAGTTCATAGGACTTTAGCTCAATAAACCCGTTGTCTCGGCATTTTTCCGCACATGATCTGTCATTGCTTTGTAAAATTTAATGTTGAAAACAAGAACAAAAGATTCTTCAACTTTTTTTTGTATAAACATGCGTGAATCCAAAATTTTAATTTATAAAATGAATATTTCCAAAAATCAAAACAATATGTAACTGTGGAAGTGTGAAAAGTGTAAAGAAGAAATGAAGAGAGAAGTGTGTTTGTTCCTATCTAGTCCTAACTTAACTATCAATTCAAGTTGGCTTCCTTTACTATCGCCATCATCGGCAACTGTGGCTGGGTCAGTTTAATAAAATGGCTCCATCTTCCTCTTTTAACTTCATCCAATCTTCTCCTATATCATATGAACACTTTATGTTATCTGTTCCTCCCATCTCTTTCTTGGCCTCTCTTATGGTATTTTCCCCATATACTTCATTTCCAACATTTTATTTGGTATCCTCCCTTTTTCCATCCTCATTACATGCCTGTACAGTCTCTGTCTTGCTCACTATCACTTACATAATATTATTTTACAGTGTTTCTACACAGAATTTTATATAAATATATATTTTTTTTTTCACAGCCATCAGAAAATAATAATAATGAATACATATTGAATCTAATTCACTGTATAGCCATAATACACAGAACAAGACTCGAGTGAAATGTGAACAGTATGCCTCCTGTACTGTATGAGTGTGCAGGGGTGCCAGGCACTGTAGTTAATTCTACACGAGCTGTTTTATAAACTATCGCTGTTAAAGAGATAGTTATGGAGAAATATGCATCTAGAGAAGTGTCCATGTCTCTCATTGGGAGGTTGTTCCAAGGTAAGAGCTCATGTTATGTTGCCGGGGAAATTTAAGCTGTCCGTTATAAAGAAGAATCCGCAGTTCAGAGATATCGGTTAAGGGAGATTTTACTGAAGTATGTAAGAAGGTACAGACAAGAGGAATATAAACAAATATATGAGAACACATACAAAATGACTTTTAAAATTAAAATAAGAACACAATTCCCACTTTATTTTGCTGCCCCTGTACAAAGAGGTTATGGCTTCCTCTATAAGCAAACATCGTTACCACCCAATCCCTCGAACCCGGTTTCATTCTATCAGAACTCATCAGGAGGGGATGTGAGTGTTTAACGCAACTTCCTACAGAAGAGTTGTTGTTTATTGTGTTGTTGCAGTCTGGTAGCGAGTGTGAGCAGTGCGAGTCTGGCTGCACCAAGGCTCGTCCCAAGGGCTGCTCTCACCCCTGCACCAGGCCTTGTCACCCAGACTCGTGTCCCCCTTGCAGTCAGATGGTGCGATTGCCTTGCCACTGTGCTCTCAATCAGAAATATGTCCGGTGTGGCGAGTGGGTGTTGAGCGATCAGGCTCAGCGAGTTGACATGCAGAGCTGTGGTAACCAGTGTCCCAGGAATGTGAGTAATGCTCTGTATACCCCAGTTCTTATAGCTTTATACTCTTTGTTTTACATCCATCACTGTTTCCAGCTTGTGGCCCGGCTCACTTTTTTACTCAAGCCATATATTTTCCACTACCGCCTTGCTAGGCCTGTCGTTGCTTCATATGCCTTACAATCGAACGGGCACAACATCCAGTCCCCAGCTGTTAATTCATCACTGTGAAAGGGTAAACCCATATTTCACCAATGATACATTTTTCAATCATGCCGGGAATCAAACCAGGGACCCCTAGTTCAATTGACGAACACATTACCGACTGAGCTAAAGTGTCATATAGCCTTATAATTAAATAGTTGCATTTTTTTTTTACGAAGATTCATAATGGTCAAATCTGGAATTTTATTCTTGAATCGAAGTTGAAGCGAATGAATATGCAAAGTCAAAAATTTCAAAGCTTTGCACACCCCTAATGTTTTTCCTTGTCCCATCATTTGTCACTACAGGTTGCCTTAATGATATAACACGGGGGAAAGTATCTCCCCTAAAAATCTCGCTAAATCGGGCTTCTACTGTATACACACAAACACAATAAAATACAACAAACAATTCAGAATCACTTATAGGGCATGTTTATTTTTACCAGATGAATATTAATTTCCCATTGAACTCTGGCATGAAATGGGCCATTGTAGTTTATGTTTGAATCTTAAAGTTCCCTGTTCAATTGTTTGTTCTTAATTTGCTTGTGAATTGATTTACACCTTACATAATTTCAAGTCTAAAACTACATTTCAGCCTAAAACAAAATATTGCCTTCAATAGCTATGAAGCTTCACCAGTAAAAAACATTCATGTTCAATTTTTGCCATTTTATGCTGTTATGTAAATTACAAATTAGTGTTCACATTACAAAAATCCTTGTTAATTGAACTGCATTTTGTAATATTAACTTGATTCATCAGCTTGAAGCCAATATATGTTAAAGATGTTTTAAGATACAGATTTTTGTGAATGATATATAGTGTCTAAAGTTATATATAAATATGAACATTTAATATACCTTTTGTAACATGAAACAAGAAAACTAAAATTCATATTCTGATTTTGCTTCAGAAATATTTGATGTAATTTGATTCAACTTCCCTTTGAATGTAAAAAAAAGGAGGACTTAGCACACTCTTGTTCTATCTAATGTAATGTTTCCAATAAATTGATCATCTTGAAAATGTATTTGCTTTGGCACTTTTGTCGATCTGTGTGCAAATAATCGAACTCGCTGTTTGCCGACAGTACCCGTGTAGTCACCGTTGTAGAGCTACATGTCATCCTGGGGACTGCCCCAATCCAGAGCTTTGTCACAAGAAGGTCAGAATACACTGCCCGTGCCGTCGACTGCGGAAAGAGTTCCCGTGTGATGCTGTGCGAGCTGGACAGGCCACCTTGGACTGCGACATCGTCTGCAAACAGAAGAAGGAAGAGGAGACTAAGGTACATCATCCTTGATTTTTTTTCCCCCTAATAGTAAGCTACCCGCTTTGGTGACCGCATGGTCTAAGGTGTCTCTCTCGCAATAGACTAGACTGACGATGACTGGGAAACGAGGTTTGAATCTTGACCGGGTGTACTGAGGTAAGTTTTTCCAAAATGTTTTTCCACTCTTCCTCCGCATAAATGTGGGTACAATTAATCTCAATTTAACCTTCTTCAGCCCTAACACATCAACATAATTTATATATATATATATATATATATATACATACACGTATAATTCGAACCGGTATTAAGATCCAGTGATAAAAAAATAAAAAGCAAGTTTTTACAACAGGTGTTCAAATATTTTAAATTTCATATAATTTTGATTGTATAACATCTGCGTATTCAATTATAAACTTCAAATAGCAACTCAAACAACAAGATCGAATAGTAGTGTCATAAATAACTTTAAAGTTTCAGTGGCCCAGAAGGTTTTCTGTTGGCAGTTGGTGCTAGCCAAGCAGAATAACCTTATCCTTTGTGCTGTTAAGGGGAAAGTGAACTTTCTACTAGCTAGAGGGAGGGAGGAGGGAAGTTTGTCTAACCCTACATTGAGACTGGAAACAGAATTGATAAACTAGTAAAGGTCTTAAAATTAATATACAATAGAGACTCGAATTACCGGGGGCGGATCAACCGGTTTGTGGCCTAACCGTGGCTAAATTTAAATATGTCACAACCAATACACCACCCAGTGCGCAGGTGCGGCAATCTCTCAGAGAAGGAGAGGCAGAGACAAGGCAATAGTACAGCAAGCTCAAGGTTGTACAGACGCTGCTGAGACTAGCAAAATGGATGTGGAGGTAGAGAAAGAAGGAGAGGCAGGCGGATCTTATCTCAGGGGATAGAGCTAGTCAGTAGCCAAGGCACTGAAGGCTGAGGAATGTGTGTGGAGAATTAGGATGACACTTTAAAAACACAATGAACACATGAACTGAAAAGTAGGGGTAATAAGTACTACCCTCATAGAGAAAACAAACGAATAAAGGACTTCTTTCATTTAATCATATAATCATATAATGTATACACGGGTAAAAAGGTCTTTTTTGTATTATCTGTGATTTCTATTATTCTTGCGTCCTCTCCCCTCAATTACCTCGGAAAATCGAGAGTTTACTGTAATTTATTTTTGCTGTTATATCCTAAATCCACCATTCTTGTATTTTTTTCTAAATATATAACAACCTAAAATCCTTCATTCATCTAGAATGTGGATAGCACATAGCTTTTAGTTCCAAGCTGGTTTTTTCAGAGACATATAAGTTTGGAGGTATGTGACTCATTTTGCTCACGTTTTAAAAATGACACTCAGTTCATCAATATGATTTTGTTATATTGAAGATATTATTTAATGAAACCCTTTATTTTAGATTTAATCCACAATGACTAATATACCGGAGAGTTAAATGATAAATGGCACCAATTGGTTGTATTAAATTAAACATTGCTCTTTTATCCTCCTTTTAATGGGTAATTTAGTTTAATCTTAAGGAAAACCTATAAATTAATTTGTTTTTTCAGGCAAAAGAACTGGAGCAGCTGAAGCAACAATTGGAAGTAGAACGCAAGAACCAGGAAGAGGTTGAACGTTTCCAAAGAAAATTTCAACAGCGCAAAAAACATAAAGAGCGTCATCAACAAAGTGATGAGGACAGTCGTCTCTTTAATTAGTCGTTATTGGATGTTAGCTGTCGGAACATTGGGAGTATTGGTTGTGGGCTACTTTCTTGTACAAATATAGTAGTAGTAGATATTACTCCATGATCACTAGTCTTAACTAATAAATGTCTTATTTGTCAAGTAATTGTCCAAATACTATTTAGATTAAGTATGTGATGGACTTGTATTTGTTTTTTCCTATATGATATTGCTCGCTTTATTTTGGGTTTAAAAGTCATTTTTTTATGTAAACTTTTTGTTTTGTGTGTATCAAAAGGGATTAAAGTATGTTCTTGAATACCCTTTTCGAGTATTAATTGACCACAATCAACAAAACAAAGCTTGGTTGTATACATAGTCAAAACATAAATGGGGTTGTAAATGTATTCTTAGATTTAATTATAAAGTATTGCAAGAATTAGCAACATTTTGTAATAATGTTACACTCAAATAAAGGAAAGAATAATTTTGTGGCATGGTGAAGGGTATGAAACCATTTTGTAGTTTGGTTTTTGATATATGTATTAGGTTCAACTTATATATCTTTGTAAGGTTTAATGTTTAAAAGTGAGGTGGCCCAATGGCTAAATAATTTTATAATAAGAGAAATTGATAAAACTAAAGGAAAAGGAAAAATAAACTACCAAGAGTAAATTTGATGTGTGTGACTACTTCTACTATAGAAGACAGAAGAAAGGAAGATGATGTCACCTTTGTACATTGGACTCTTCCCACATTTTTCCTCTTTCCCTAGGTGGGCTTTCTCCATCAAATTTATTCTTAATAGTTTAGTTTTCTTTAGTTTTATCAATATCTCGATTAGGAAAATCTCTTTTTCCTTCATTAGGTAATTGTATAATATTCGCCAGAATGTACGGGAAAGATGGATAGAAACATATAAAAGGGAACAGACACAATATGTCTTTTTCCATGAAAAGAAGAGAGTTTACACTTTACATTGCGGCCATTGGACAAAGAGGTAATGGCCGCCTCTTAAAAGGAAATCAATCGTTACCGCCCATTCCTCTGACCTAGGTTTCATTTTCTCTGAACTCAAAAGGAGGGATTGTGAAACGCGCAACGCAACTTCCTAAAAGAGCAAACCAAATAACACAAAGGTAAAAAAATGTAAATTTCTAAAGAATGATTACCTTGAAGAGGCAGTCCAGTGGGAGCAACATAAAGTGTGAACTGTGTTCTTCTTTTCATTGTAAAGGCCATATTGTGTTCCTTTCTTCTAAATGTTTCTATCCACCTTTCCTATACCTTGTACCAAGTATAGTACATTTAGGTTCAACTTAGTAACAGAAGCATGAAAAACAAGGACAAGTAACATATAAAACATATTGTGAAATATATTACTACATTTTTATTTTTATTAGCGATGACACGTTGATCCCGTCTGTGACACCTCCAGATGAGGGAGGTGAGGTATTAGAGACACCCGGCATATCAAATTAATGAAATTATTTTAGTTAAAGCTTCAATTATTTTAAATTTAACTGCTTTATAGTCCTCTAAAGTTGTGTCAAAAGTAAGAATGGGACCTTTGAATTCTTAAGGATATTTGAGATTTTACAAAATATTGGATTCAAGGTTAAAAACAAATTAAAAAAAAGTCTGCAAATTCTGTTTTAGATTTAGTTGGTTTATCCCAACATAATTTTGGGACCAACTTAGAAACCAAATCCAAGATCATTAATTTACCGCTTAGCTGGATATATAAATGTTATAATGAATGCATTATAACAAAAAATATAATAGTATCCATTTTCTATTGAAACTTATGAATGAATGTAAAGTTATATTTACAAGCGTTTTAAGCTCAAGTTTTGAATTCAAGATTTATGTGTAAAGTCAAGCTCAGGTATCAAGATATAAATTTGTAAAAAAGTAAATTTGACCTATCCTTAGTCAGAAGCTAAGGCTAAATTTTAAGGTCATACTTGAAGCATTATTTCAATTCTATGGGATATTAAAACTAGTCTAGGGTCGCCATTATCCGACCTAAAGTGGCGGCATTCCGGGCCAGGTAACAAAAAAGCCGGGTAATACAGAATTTGGGTGTAAATAATTTTCAGGATAGGTTTTCCTCGTGCAGCTACACCTCACTTGACAAGGCTTCTGTTACCAGCCAAATAAAAACAGTGCTGCTATCTACACTGACCAATAGTACTGTATTTTACGCCAATTGCATGTTTAGCGATTAGGCTTTGCTGTCTCCAATGTAACAGTTGTAAGGCGTTTGTGATTTTTTTAAATTAATTACTAGTGGATATGTACCAGTTTGTTTTAAAATACTCAAAACTGAGACCCAGGCCGGTTTAAATCACACTGTTATTGACTATTTGAATTTTAAGCTTTCCACTGATTTTTTATTCAGTAATTTGCAATATGTAGATAAGGGGGTTGCTTTAATATCTTAAAATGCATTAAATTTGAATTATTAGGGCTATTATGGGGCTACATGGGTCGCACAAACCTGCACTAAATAGACAAAGACACCCCTTAACTTATTTTTAGGGTGGGAGGTTGGACTATAAACACGCTAACAACATCTCAAGGTTGAATGTTTCCATTTTTACAATACATGCTTTAAGATACGTTTTAAAGTTATCTAAGGAGGTAAACAATTAACAAAATACTGCAGACTTCTCATGGTGGACTGTTAGATATAATATTGATGCTCAAGATATTGTGATATTCTTTGGTGATTCAAATTTTGTAACAACAGAGTACATTTATCACATTTTATAGAAAATAAATAAAATCTCTGTTTTTAAATAATACTCTAAAAGTTATTTACAACTTTAATAAAACTTTAAATGATGTGCACTACTGTCTTTGGCTTGTTATTATTTTGGTGCATTTGGTGATTGCGTTGTCACATTGTTATTTTCTGTTTGTTTGATCTGCACATTTGATCATGTAATGTTGTTCCTTTGTTAAGTATTTATCATATTTTGTGGTAATAAAAAAACTGTATTTAGCTCATACTTTGGTCTTCATTTATATTTAATTACAGAATAATCCATCATTCTTAAAAAGTTTCGTTTTTCTATCTTAGTGGTTTTTTTTGGTTTCCTTTTCCAGCAAGTTGCGTTATACGTTTCAAACTCCCTTCTGGTGAGTTCCGATAAAATAAAACCTAGGCCAAGGGGCTGGGTGGTGACAATCAAGTTTCTTCAAGAGGCAACCATTACCTCTTAGTCCAGTGGCGGTAATGTGAAGTGTGTTCTTATTTTCATTGTAGAAAGTCATATTGTGTTTGTCCATTTTATGTTTCTATCCACTTTTCCTATACTTTTTTCTAAATATTTTGTTACCGAATATGTAACTGTATTTAATTTTTTATTTGAATTTGGCTTAAGTTAGGATCAATTGTATCACTGGTTCCACACCCTCATACTCACTATCACCTCATCTCATCAGAACATAGGAAGAACCTTTACGGAAAGCATGTATGGTTAGTACATTTGGGCATTCCTTGGGCAATGGTATATAGGTACCGGCTAATATTTCCACAAACTGGGCTTAGCTTAGACATGCATATAGGTCTCAATCATTCTCTTTGGGATTATTTCCTTCTCCTTCCTCATTACATGCAAATACTATCTCAGTCTTGCTTCCTCTACTATCTCATGCACTCCAACTCTTTCCCGGACAACTTCATTCCTAATCTTGTTTCTCCTCGTGCCAGCTAACATGCTCCTCACAAACTTCATTCCCATGGCCTCCAATTTCCTAGTCTCTCGTACATACATTGTCCAAGTCTCTGCTTCATATGTGACAATGGGTACAGCACTTCACACACCTATGGAACAACTATGTATACTGCCCTCTTCTCATTAGATCCTCTCTACTTCTCATTCACACTTCCAAGATATTTTACATTCTGTACTTTCCTCAGTTCCACTCCATTCTATCCAATAGCTTTACTACGCCTAATCCTCTTCCTGGCCATTACCGAGCTTACCAATAGTATTTAAGCGTTTTTGGTGATAATGTAGCGTCTAAATAGTTAGAGATTTCAAGTATTTCATTCTTGAATCTCTGTTTCAAAAGAATCTTCACTTTCAGAACTTTGTCTTACAAGAAAGTTTTCCGCATTTCATTTGAGTCATCTCATCATCATTACTAAGGTACGTGGTATATAAAAGGGTTTATCCCTAATTCTAACTATACAGAACTTCAAGCTATTAATACTCCACACTCTTTATCTTGTTCGAGAAACAAAATGTTTCCTTATTAGTATTTTAGGAAAGAAGGTAACTTTATATTGAGGTTAAGTAATACGGTAAATAAAATAGTGCCCAGATATCAAGTGAGAGTGACTTTTATTTTATCATGAAGGTATTTTATGTAATTCTTATCTTAGATTTTTTTTTAACCATTCAACTTTAACTCCACCCGCTTCGGTTGCCGCGTGGTCTAACGTGCTACTATCGCAGTAGACTTGACTGCCGATGATGGAAAGATCGAGGTTCGAATCTCGGTCAGGTGTACTGAGGGTGGTTTCCCATTCTCCCTCTGTGAATGTGGGTACTTTTCATCTAAATATAACCTTTCTAATCCCTAAATGCATTGGTGTAATTTAGTAGATAGGCATATAATCTGAATGGGTAGTAAGAAACGATAAAAAAAAAAACCAACTTTCTCTTGCACAAATTCAACTGAATACAGCCTTAGCAACAGAACACCTGTTCATTCTTATGAAAGCAGAGTTATATCAGTGCTATCAAAGTTATCTGTCTATAAGAAGCTGGCTATTAAAATGACCTTGACAAGCAACTTGGGAGTATCTGACTAATTCAAGAGGATAGTTCAATTGCTCTGTAAACCGTCCTGTTATCTATCACTGAGCACATGTGCCAGTGATAGCTTGAACATCATTAAATAATTTAGACGTACTTGGGCTAGTACTATAATTAAGACTGTAAAATGGCACACAAAAATCTTTCAGGTTTTGGTGAAGAACTAGCCGAATTAAAATTTGATGGGGTAATTATACTATTGAATACATAGTTTGCAAGTTAGTTTTATGCATGTGAGGGAATTTATTTTTGCAGTTTTGAGTGTGGGATTTTAAACACACAGATTGGACTTCTTATAACCTAAGAACACATTTTACCGAACACCATATTCTAGAATGTTTTAAACCGTGTATTAAGTAAGATTCATTCATATATTAAATTACAAAATTCTAATAACACATACATTTGAACTAATAGTTCTTTCTTTCGATCAGCGAGTGACAGTCCAATTTTAATTGTAAGGGACTTTTATGAAAAAAAAATACATTTTTTGCAGTCAACATAAATAACATTTTACCATATTATTAGTGATATTATATAGGCATTAGTAATATCTATCAATATTGACACCTGTAAACGTATGCGTACTTGTAAGTAGCTCCAGTAACTTCTTTAAACCCGTTTCGGTGTTCAAATAGTCTTAAGCGCTGTTCTCGCAATAGACTAGACTTCCGAAAATGAGGTGATCGGGGTTCGATTCCAGTTGGGTGTATGGAGGGTGCATTTTCACTCTCCCTCCATGCAAATGTGAGTACATTTCCTCTAAATTCAATCTTTCTAGTCTCTAAAACATTAGTGTAGTTAGTGCATATGTGTATACACCGAATGGGTAGTAAGACATAGTGCTTAAAAACGCTTCTTTAGATGTCACACAAGGCCTTTCCTATGAAAATTGGACTGAAATTTTAACTCGATTTTGTTACAACACTGTCAACTTGATGTGTCTGACACGAAATGTTGGTTGCAGGGTTGAAGAGAAGAAATAGGGGATTCCCATTTTTTTTTCCATGTCCGTCAATATAAAGCTTAAATATATTTTGAAAAACAATACATTCAGATGGGAATCAAACTCAGGCATGTTGTTTGACTTTGGCAAGGGCTGAACAAAACAGTGGTGGTGTAGCTACATATATAGAAAAAATTTATAGTGATGAGTGTATACAGCCAGTGATTATAAAACAGTATTGACAACATACATTTTCTACAATCAGTTATAAATTATTATTTTTTTGCATGCAAACAAGTCTGAACTAAATAATTTTGTATGCCATCTTTTTCAAAGAAAGTTTAATAATCAACGCAAATAATTTTTATTTAGATTCAAGTTTTTAGAATTAGTTAAATATAATTGACATTGTGTGAGTTTTTGATAACCCTTTTATGTTTGAGAATTAACTATTTTTTAACCCAATTTGAGGGCTGTGGGGCTTAACGCACTACTCTAGCAGTAGACTAGACTTCTGAAAATGAGATCGAGTTTTGACCCGACAGGGAATTTGAACCCTGATTTCCCTGTCATCAGCAGTGTGAGAGTGACACCTCACCTTAGACCATTTGGCCACCGAAGTGTATCATTCCATTACTAAGCTACATGATTTTAATCTTTACATTGCTAATCACCCTGTGGAAGAACCGGGATCAGAAAATCAGTTTAAAAACAACTTAAAGTCTTCTAAGTTCAGATGTTGTGATTTGCTGTTTTAAACACACAGGTTATGGGAATTCCCTCTGAACCCCTTTAGGCACCCACGACTCTTTGATATATTAATTGATTTAATTATAGAATTAGCGTTACGATTTTTAGAGGTACTTAACACAAATGGGGCTATAAGTGAATAGAATTACACTTATTATGAACTACAAATGACTATTTCACATGAATATTAAATCTTTTTCAACCTCACTGGTAATCAAACACGTGTCTCGAAGATAGATTGTCACAATAACAAGCTTCTTGAGCAGAGCTTAAATCCACCTAATTAATTTTATGCCGTATATTTTGGATATTTTCCCATTTTTATGATTTTTCTTTGACTAGTTTTAAAATACCGTAAGTAACCTATTTTATTTATTTTGACTACAAATACATTTTTACAATGAATTTGTTGGTGTTACCTATTCCTGTAATCCATTGTAATGTTTATAAATTGATGACCTCTTATTCTTTTGTTTCAGTTCTTAGATTGGTTCATACATTTTGACGATGTCGCCACCAAGTGGCGGGCGCAACCTACGTTCATTTTGTCACAAGTCACTGTTATTTTAGGAGGCTTAGCAACTTTAATACATGGTACATATTTTAATTGTATGAGAAGATAATTTAAGTTTTAGTACATTCTGGATTAAAGGGAACTGCCCACCTTTGTCATTGGGGGTTGGCCAATTCCAGCCAAAGACAGCTATTTTTTTACTATACTCCAGAAACAATTTTACTACTATTTACATACCAACATCTTTGTTTTTCTTCCGTTTCTTGTTCACCTCTCACTGTTTTCTGTCTTTTCCCTTTCCTTTGTACGTTTTGTATTTCCCTACGGTCCTGGCGACCCGCTAAGTGCGATGGGGTGGGTTTTTGTAAAAATTTTCCCACCCCAAACCTACTGAAAGCAAAAATCAGCCCGCAAGGGCGCCATCACCATTCGTTTTGTGATTGTCTTTATCCCTATGTCGTGTTCGTTTTCGAGAGCCCTTCGGGGCTGGTGTTAATGTTTGTCCTTCTATGTTTCCCATGTTTTTATTCATGTGTCATATATACGTTTAAAAGAAAAATAATAAAATACCATACAAACAAACATAAAGGGAACTGTCCAGTCAACCTTGCATTTCAACCAAAAGCATCAGTCTACTCTCCTGACCTGTTGAAGCTGTCTGTGACAGTGAAAGCTTGTCTTTAAAAATGTGTTTGTATTTATTTAGTGTTATATCTAAACAATTTCTACTCCAGTATCACCAAGGTAAGTGTGCTGGCCATCCCTCCTAATCCAAACCATTATTGTATAAGTAAGAATTTCCTTATATGATAATCGCGTCGATAAAAGAAGCTAAGCTAGCCAGGCATTAATGTTAGGACAGTAAGTCGTCTTTTCCTAGAGTTTTATAATTGGAGCCCAACAGTGAGACTTTCAGCATATAGAAACCTTTTCTTGACTTTTACAATCGGCGCCCCGGGGCCTTTAGAATACAACAATTAGAAAATTACAATTGTCGAGTCAACGTGAGGCTTTTCTAGACTTATAATATTATTATTGTCTGATTTGATAAAAAAAACTAGTGGATAATGTTTTGTGAACTTTGTTTATCTCCAGCTCCCTGTACCTACATCACTTTTTCCTTGTTAATCCAGGTAATTAAATATATTTCATACTTAAAAAAAAATTAAATACCCACATGTTATATTATTTTGATACATATTTATATACATAATAATGCTGTTCCCTTATGGGGTAGGCAAGAAACTGTGCATATAGCACATAAAACAACTCCGTACTTAATCCATCCTCACTAACTTTTCCCACACTTCTCTATCCTTGCATACTCCCTTCACTTCAACAATATCCATCCCGCCAATGACTGGAGATCGAGGTTAGAATTTCGGGAGCATATGCTGAGGCTAGTTTTTCCAAAATGATCTACCATTATCCCTCCATATAAAGGCGGGTACATTTCCTATGAACATAGTCTTCCTCATCACTGAAACTATTACTGTAATTATTACATAAGCATATAACCCGAACGGGTAGTAAGATGCATATGTTTAGAAAAAAAAAAGAATCATGAAGGGTTCTAAATGTGCACTGCTAATGTTTAACCTCAGAGTTTGTGAAGTGTTTTTGGTTCCATTAATAAAAAATAAACACAAAATATTTTCTTGAACCCTAAAATATGTCTTTGCGTGTTCAACTAGGTTTAGTTTTAGTATTGGAGTAACAACCTAAAACTTCATCAGTTCATGACTTTCAATAGCTTTACGCAATGGTGGTCGACTTCCGTACCTGTGGCTTGCCATTTTCCTTCATGGTATCGTTGTAGAACTACTCTCCTACAATCTGAATGATATTGACAGCTTCTGGCATTCTCAGACACCCATTATGTTTGTAGGACGTCGGCTACCTCTCCACATCTTGCTCATATGTGAGTATCTCGTATGGTGTCCTAAGTCCTATATTTCAACCGTTACAGCCTGGTTTTGATTGGAAGAACATTAGGGAATACACAAACATTTAGTAACAACCAAATACAATTCTTCCTACCAAAATAAGGGAATAGTTATGAGTTGTGAATACCCCATTTCTTCGAATCTAAAACACAATTTATTTTTGCCATTTAAATGGTTCTAAAAGTGGGGTGTGCCTAAATAATCACAGGTTTTTTTGACCAACGTTCTTAATGACTCAGAAAACAATAGACTGTGAGATATTAAAGTTAAAGACGGTTCAGAAGGATCAGACTGAAACTGATTACTATTGTTAGTAAATATAATTCTGTAATAAAAATATTTCTTATATATAAGGTATTTAACTTTTTATTTTTATTTATTTTCTTAGAATCAAAGCTTTTTACCTTTTGGTGGTACTGAAAAATGAAGAAATAGAGGTGCATCTTACAATTGATGACCTCTTAGAATCAAATGAATACGGTATTTTCAAAAATACCTCAAAAAGGTTTTAGCTTAATGTGTCCGAAATATTTACAGCTTGGTAACATGTTTTGTCTATTTATTCCCACTCACCTGGCTATCTCGTGGTAGCCAATAAAGAGTTCAAAATGGATAATATGGTTTCATTTTAAATTGGTAAAGACCCGCGTCGAGGGCTGAATGGTCTAAGGCAGGCTTGTCCAACTGGTAGCTCGTGGGTTACATGCAGCCCTAGGCAACATATTTTGCGCCCGCGAAGCATTAGAAAAGTTAAATAAAAAATCCAACATCATCCAAGAGTTCCTTAAACATGATCAGATTTAAATTGTGTGGAATTTATTATCCCGCACACTGTTTAAGAATATAAAATGAGACCCTTAACTAACTTCAAGTTGGACAGCCCTGGTCTGAGGGATCACTCTCACAATAGACTGGGACTACCTTTGACGAGGATATCGGAGTTCGAATCCCAGTCGGGTGTATCGAGGGTGGTTTTGCCTTAAAAGGCAGTTGTGTTAAAAGTGAGGAATTGCCCTGGTTTTTAATCTACAATGTTACGAAAGATAAAGCAATGACCTGCTTCTGTAGCAGCATGGTCTAACCGCGCACGCTACTCTCATGTTGACCTAGCCTGCCGAAGACATTTACAAATTGGACCGTCACAACAGGACAATATGTTTTACTGAAGTTTTGTTTTTTCAGGCAAACACTGGCTCAATTAATTACATTTCAACTTACCATTCGTGTTCTCTTATGTTACATTTACATGACTGGCTGACATTGGTAGTTTTTTTTTTACATATAAAATCAAGTTTTGTATTTTCAGATTCTGTAGTAATTTATAATGCCTCTGTTGCTGTGAGTAAAGCACGGCTTCCAAACTGGGCTGAGCCTTTCGCAGGTAAGATTTTATTTATTTATAATATAATAGATTAAAAATTGGCATTTGG
>CABFOW010005390.1:10210-25280 GCA_902141385.1 Timema californicum | reverse complement strand
TGAATCGGTTGGAGGGAGATAATTTGCCTACCCTATGACCTGTAAAAGTGTATTTGCTAAGTTAACATATTGTATATTATATGGAGAGTATTCCTCTTTAACCCCATAATGAAAGGTGTCTTCAAACCTAGTCCTCTTTGAGAAAAGTCACCGCACGCCACTGCCAACACCCATATTTTAAAGTAAATAAGCATGTGTGACTGTTAATTTTCACAAAATCGTCGCGCAGTTGGCGTTAAAAGGCCTAGTTACATTCAGGTGTTAGTCTGACAGAACTTCTGAGCCCTTTTGATTGGTGAAGCGTCTAAAACTATGATGTTATACGATAAAAACCAACAACATAGAAACAAAATTCGGGACCCTTCTTTGGAATCATAGCTCGCTCTTAGATTATCAGCAAATTTTGTCAAATCAACATGATCGTGTGTTAACTTCTGAGTCTTTGTGAAACATTAATCATCTAAAATTTGCATGTGTTAAATATATAATAGATGTTAAGTAACACCAAGATATATAATACTCATAATTACATAAAGGTTTATAGTTAGTTATCTTTTAGTAATTTAGATTATTTTCAACACTGAAGAGTATCAATCACGACAATAAACGAAAAATTAAACCATTTCAATGATATCATAAGATTATGGCATTATACTTTAAAGTAGGCGTCTTCAAACCACGGCCCATGGTGACATTTTTTGCAGGCCCTTGGCTCATGAAAAACATAAAATTATTTCAAGAGAAAAAAATGATAAATACATATTTATAATTTACATATACTAATAAAATAAATACCTATTTTATGTTATTTTATAATCAATTTTTGCTTTTTTCATTGAGGATTGTTTTGCGTCTTAATACAAAATGTACTTTGAACCGGCTCTAGTACCTCGTGCTACCTCTCACTATTAAAAACTTAAAAAATAGGAAAAAAATAACAGAGAACATACTTCACATTTTAATATCTATTCAATTTGAATATTGTCGGTACAGTGTTGCGGCCCACAAACCAACAAGAGAGAAAATATAGCTCTTGGGACATAAACAGGTTGAGCACCCCTGCTTTAAAACATAATAAGTCCTTTGTTATTATATGGATAGCTGTCAAATTATATTTAAGTATAATGTACTCAATTGAAAGTAAACTAAAGCTAGTAGAAGTAACACAGGTACTTAAAAATAAAAACCACGTTATGTTTTAACACAGTGTTAACTCCTGTCCTCTCTGTGGTTTGAATCTGTCATTTTCTCTGACGACGCTTGTCTTTGTTACAGTTGGTCTGGTCGCCGTTCTTGTCGATATTCCTTATGACATTGTGTCTGTCAAGTTCTTACATTGGACTTGGCACGACACTGACCCGAATATATTTGACCGTCACTACTGGGTCCCTTGGAACTCTTACTACTTCCATACCACCTTTTCCGCAAGTTTCATATTCTGGTTTCATGGTTGGCACCGCTGGGTGACTTCAGAAGACAAGTGGCAGGTTGCTAGGTTGGTACTTTTTAGTGTTATTTCTTGGGCCACTTGATAGTTTTTTATTATAAAAACATATTTAAAAACTAAGAGATTAGGCTGCTGATAATTTCAACATCTCTTTAAAATCTAGAGCAAATAATTATATTCAATGTAATCCAATGTAAAGGTAGCGCCAACTGGAGGAATTTTATGTAATTTATTACATTAGCCAAAACACAGAAGTTATATTTTAATAAAAAGACAGCTAAGCATACATATTTTTAAAAATTAGTAGAGTAATGAAATTGAGGCCATTGTTGTGGATTTTAAAGGTTTATTTATTATTTAAAGTTGCCAAATCTGACTTGCCTTTTAACCATATAGTTTGTCTTCAATATAGCTTTGTGTATGTAACGCGCTGACTAGTGTATCGAGTGACGTCACGATCTAAGCCAATCAGACGCCTTTCTATATTGGATGATACGTTCTATTCTCTTTACAGTGATAATATCTGCAATCTTTTATTGCTCCACACAGCTTCTTCAGGGACTATTATATTTCTCTTTGTTTGGAGTCTGTTTAACCAACATATATTACGTTGTCAACCTTGATGGTCTCGGGGTATAGTGCTCGCCTCAGGATCTGATATTCGCGGGTTCAAACCCAGCTGGGGTCAATGGATTTTTCTCGAGTGGTAAAAGTTTGTAGCACAGCTTCCTTCAGAGGAGAAGTAAAGTCGTCGGTCACATGCCGATTGTGGCGTGTTTAAAATAACCTTGGAAGGTATCTAAAAATACCTTTCCCGTCAAAATTGCTAGGTCCATTCGCACATTAAATAACTCAAATAATTACAAATAGAATACAATTTGCTTTGCAGTTGGTGGCGTGAGTTGTTTGTCGCGGTGATGGCCGCCCTCCTGGGGATGCCGGGAGGTATTCTCCTCTTTATTCCAATCTACCACCCTCTTCATGACCTCTTCCAAGTGCACACGGAGGTGTGTGTTGTTCTACTACTGACAGGGTTCTTCCTTATCGTGTGGTCTGCGGATAGGAACCCCATCGTGAGAGCAAGACCATCAACAGGTGAGTTTNTTTGCTAGCAATATATTGGTGACGAGCAATGGGATTGGGGTGGTATGGACACGTGAAGAGGATGGAATAGGAGGGGGGATTTCAAGGAGGATGTTCTAAATGAAGGGGGCGGTCAGGAGGACAAGAGGAAGACCCAGGGACAGGTGGATAAAGGGAGTGAGGAGAGGCGTGGAGGAAGATAAGTGGCGGGAAAAGAGGAGTAAATGGAGAGGCTTATGTTGGAAACAGAGAATTGTATGATGATGATGATGATTATGATGATGATGATGATGATGATGTTGGTGGCGGTTAGCGACAATATACCTTTTATTTGTTCAGCAATAAAACTGTTTGAAAAAAAAAATATTTTGTAACTGGTATTTTAACAAATTACCAGTTTGAGTTCTAATATAATAAATTTTATTTACTGTGGGGGCCACAAACCTTTATTAACCATAGTTATGCATCGGCAAGAAGAGGGAAAGAAAGAAGTGACTGCCTAAATTACTAGCAATATCAGGTTGTGTTGATCTTAAAGTGCTATTTCTTCCCTTTCTCAAGAAGAGCCTATTATTTATGGTTCTATTGTTTTTTGTATTATCGAGTTCATTTTATTGTTAGTTCTCTCTCTCACTATTTCTAGGTTTCAAAATAATTCTAGCCAGTAGTTATAATAATTATTACTATCATTATGTATTAGGGAGAATCTGACATCTTAGCTCAGTTATTAGCGTGTCTGTCTACTGAGATAAGGGTCCTGGGTACAATTCCTGGCATGGATGAAAAATTTATCATTGGTGAAATGTGGGTTTACCCTTTCACAGTGATAAATTAACGGTCGAGAGACTGGATGTTGTGTCTGTCCTCAAGGTCGTAGTCAGGGGGGTTGGGGGTTCAGTCACCCACTCCCCCAAAATCTTACGAACAAAATATATATATGGCTTTATTTATGGTCCAAACACTATCAAAATAAGGGTACAAATACGAATTAGGGGGTTTTGTTACCACATAAAGTACTTAAGAGAGCTTCTAAAGATGTTTAATTAATACTTATAATTTTTTTCTAGCCCACAGCATCTAGGGAATGGGCCAACTAAACCCTGCCTGAAATTATTGGCTGGCAAGGGCCTTGTTGCCTGTCCTAGTCATAAGTTAGATTATAAGGCATATGAAGCTACGACAGACCTAGTGAGAAGGTAGTGGGAAATATATGGCTTGGATAAAAAAAACTGACCACAGGCTTGAAACAGTAAAGGATATAAAAAAGTATTAGAGTAGTGTTTGTCTAATTGCAGTACATGTATATCAAGGGGTACATGAAGGATTTCAGGGAATATGCGACGTACTTCGAGTTTTACTAACCATAGCATATATTTTGGTAATGGAAAGGTTGAAGAACAAACTAACAGATTTTTTGACTTTAGCATTTATTTCCCCTGTCATGGATCTCTTAAGCTTGCTTACCACTCAAAATTTAAAACAAATATTTATACTTTATAAGGATTTTGTATATTCTTTTTTTTTTCAGAGAAATAACTTTGTTGATATCCTATCATTTTATTAAAATTGTTTTTTTATTTTTCATACGTTAATACTATTCATCTGTAGTTTACAATATACTTCATATTATTTTACAGAAGACCTAATCATTTTCTGAAGGTGTAAAACACTAGAATATTATTGCATTTGGGGAAGTGTAATATTAAAAAGTACTGTTCATTTTTCATCAAATCAAAATGAAAAATGCCCATCTTTACTTGAAAAAACAACAACAACCCAGCGGTATAGTGAAGCCTTGTCCATCCTGACTAACTGGGACGGGGTGTCATCTATTTTATTTCTATAATAACAAAATTATAAAACACTTGAAACATGTTATAACTACTATTCATTCACTCTTAAATTAATGAGTAGGTTTTTGTTGTTCCAATTTTGAAATGGGGTTTACGGGCGGCGTGGTCACACAGATGTTTTAGAGCCACAATTAACGCAAAATTTCAGGCCGGATAGACGAGGTTCCATTGTAGACCTTTTACCTTATGATTTCAGGTACAAGATCATCGGGCTATGATCTTAGGATTCTCTTGGTTCTACATCTAGTGCAATATTATGCCTTGTTTCTCGGGATGACAATATTTGGCAACCCAGAGGAGGAAGTATCTATAGGTCTACACGAGACCACCGGGCCTTGTGATAAAATGGCTTATGTTCGTACACCTGTCGGATTGGTAAGATGTATGCTTTTTTTCATTGATAGGGTCTTTAAACTTCTCAAATGTTTAAGGTTATTTGAGAGTCAAAGATTTGAAGGAGAAAAACCAAACAATTTTTCTTTTTTGAATCATTAACCTTTTTCTCATATTTTGAATTTGAATTTTTCTTAGAGCTATTATTATACTTTCTAATAACCTAACCCCCCCTCCCCCTCGCCCCGGCCTAGAGCTTAGACAATTCCTTACAATTTAATGACAATAAAATCGGAATTGAAGGAAAAAGATCAAACCAAGGCAGGAAAGTTAGATTCGGATTCGAGATTTGGAGTTTGTGGGTAAAATTAATATTTGAGTTTGAGATCAAGTCTACTTGACACATCTACACTTTATATAAAGTTTATGCTACCAGTTAAAGTAAGTCCGTTATTTGAAAACGTGAAACTCATGTTGTCACAATGGCGGGCATAATTAGTGGAGGTGTGTGAAAGCACTCCCCTGCTACCAACATGTCTACATTTAAAGTACTTATTAGTTAAAATAATTTATTACATATATTTTTAATGTCATTTTTTATAGGAGCTGAGCAAAAGAAAATACCTGTGTGTATCCAACTATAGTGAAGATTATTACGACTTCAAATGTGTACCCAAAGGGGCTCCCAGTGAAGGCAAATCATGGTACACAATATGTGGTACACCTTTTACAGAACGGGCAGAGTACTTTGCAGTGATTAGTGGAATATGCATTTTGGCGTTTGTGGTTTTCTACCAACTACATTATCGGTCAGGAGACGGCGTCTCTTCAAAACATCGCAAGACAAGGGCTGTCAACACCAAACAGAAGAAACACTAAACTAACCATATAAAAATATGCTATAAATTTAATCAAGATTCATTTTACCGTCTTGTAAAACTAAATTATAACATGTGTTCTATTCTTGAATAGTTTTTTTTAACATCGCATCTTGATACCCGTTCGGGTTATACGCTTATGTACTAATTACGCTAATAGTTTTAAGGATAGAGGAAGACTATATTTTAAAGATTTGTAGCCGCATTTGCGTGTAGGGAGAGTGGAAAACCATTTTGGACAGTATACTTGATTGCGATTTGAATCTTGATCTCCACGTCATCGGCAGTTTATAGTCTACTGCAAGAGTAGCACGTTAAACCACGCGGCCACTGAAGCTTGTTTCTGAAAAGTTGAATAATTGTTCCAAGTCGAAGAGTCGAAGTAGTTAAATTATTGATTCATCATCATCATCATCATCATGAAGAGTTTCCAGCGACTGGCTGGGTCTGTTTGGAAAATAAGCCTCTCCAACAAATCCTTTCTCCCCACCCCGCTCCCCTCCCCCTCATTATCTTGTCCTCTGCACTCCCTTTACCCACCTGTTCCTTGGGAAAAAAACTCTTAAATTTTAATTCAGAGCTTTACAAAACTATAATCGAGCTCAGTGGTTTTGGTGTAAAGTGCTCACCTCAGGACCCAATGTTTGTTGGTTCAAACCCAGCCAGGGTCAACGGATTTTTCTTGAGTGATAAAAATCCGTAGCACAACTTCCTTTGGAGGGGAGGTAAAGTCGTCGATCCCATGCTGCTTGTGGTGTGTAAAATAACCCTGGAAGTTATGTGAAAATACCTTTCCTGACAAAATTGGTAGGTCCTTTCGCTCTTGTTAGTAGGAATTATTCTCATGTGCTGATATAATCAGTCGGTTCAGAAAGTGCACGTTAAAGACTTGGAATTAAAAAAAGTACATAAAACTATAAAATCACGATGTTTGTCCTTTCAATATTCAGAACTGACTGAGATATCTTCCATACATAACAATAAAATATGAAACATCACTTCTCACCGAGTATCCTAGCATTGAACCAACACCTATGACAAATTCTTTACTTACCATTAGGAATGAAAACTTTTAAAATGAGTATAAATCTTCAGAAAAATATGGGAGGATCTTTTTCTGAGGATCTAAAAATGGAACCTCAATCTTTGTCCTCAGCCATAACAATTGTAAACTGTTAATTCTAAGTTTTAAATTTAAAAGCTTTACTTATTACTCAAGCTCGTGTAATATTGAGCTAATCATTAGCATAACCAAGTCCGATACCTTAGCTCAGTTGGTAGCATGTCCGTATACTGAGTTAAGGGTCCCGAGTTTGATTCCTGACATGACCGAAAAATTATTCGTGGGTGAAATATGGGGTTACCCTTTTAAAATGATGAATAAAGGGCTGAGGACTGGATGTTGTGCCTGTCCTAGTCTTAAGATAGATTATAAGACATTTGAAGCTATGACAGGCCTAGCAAGCCGGTAGTGGAAAATATATGGCTTGAATAAAAAAACTTACCCAGGCCACAGTCTGGAAACGGTCATGGATGTAAAAAAAAAACTAGCATAACCAACACTCAACATGTAAGGCAGCTTTCATTACATGTGACAGTTTTTCGCCGTCGCCAGCGCGGTTTCGTGATTATCAAGGTACACAGGTTTAAATGAGAGCTGTCACACATGATGGCATGGCGAGAATGTCGGGTATGGCTGCTGTGGTAGCCACGGCGTATCTCGACCTAGGGATGGCCGCTGTAGTAGCCACGGCGTATCTCGACCTAGGGATGGCCGCTGTGGTAGCCACGGCGTATCTCGACCTAGGGATGGCCGCTGTGGTAGCCACGGCGTATCTCGACCTAGGGATGGCCGCCGTGCCATGAATGGTGCGCTGAAATGGTTGAGATACATCACGTCTAATGCATCTATTCACAGGCCACTGTGCTCCGCACGGCGGACTATCTTTAGTTCCACGTTGTTTGTTGTATTGAGTAGACACTATGGCTTCCGGAACTTTCGAAAATGATGTTGAGGCATTAATTGCACAAGTGGAATTGAGTCCAGTGCTTTGAGACAGAAACTAAGAAGTATTTATTCATGGCGTGTGCCATCCAAGGCGACGGCAAAAAGCCGTCATGTGTGAAAGCCCACTTGGATCGGCGGCCATGAGCTGACACTTTTTAGAGAAAGATAATAAACATGTGTGATAATATTTAAGTTTTGTCACAGGCGATGAAAATATATTTTAAAATCAAAATTGAAACAAGACTAAAACAGGACTCATTTCAATATTCTTATCAAAATGCAGCCAGTTTATTTACTATAAAAATGAGGCTTGTACATAAAAAGAGTTAAATACATATAACACGGGAACCTTTTTAAGGAACATAATATATCCCAATATATTGAAGAATGTACTCAGAAAAAAGGGGAGGGGATAAAAATAAGTTGGCCCTCTGAGTGGGATTTTTTTTGTTTCTCTGGGCTTTACTACCTGTTACCACACATTTGCACTAATAGAGTGAGGAAGGTATAATTTAGAGGAAATGTATTTAAATTTGTGTAGTAGGAGAATGGGAAACAATTTAAGAAAAAACTACGCTCAGTACACCCGACTGGGATTCTATGTGGCAATCCAATCTAAAATTAGAGTGACGCTTTAGAGCAGGGGTCCCCAACACTATGCCCGCGTGTGCCATGGCACCCGCCACTTTTTTACCACAGCTGAAATGTTTTTGACTAATAATTTTAATCTGTTACTTTTCCGACAAAAATCAATTTTGTGTTTATCTCCAGGTAAGATTCCTCTTTCTTTGCCGGTTCTTTTACAAAGTGTACTTTATTACTCAGAGCTATCAATTATACTCACTAATACCATCCTAATACTTCTATTTCCTTTGTAACTATAAAAGAGCATGGGTCTACTCAGCTTTGTTGCCAGAATAAACACAGAATATATATATATATTAAAAATGTACCCAAACACCAAAATGGCGGTGAGTATTTAAATAGTTCCTTGTGTATTTATTTTGGTCTTGTTAAAACCGTTCTACTCAGCTTTGTTGCCAGAATAAACACAGAATATGTATATATATTTTAAAAATGTACCCAAACACCAAAATGGCGGTGAGTATTTTAATAGTTCCTTGTGTATTTATTTTTGTCTTGTTAAAACCGTAAATAAAGCAGTATTTTTTAAATTTAATATTTGTGAACTTGGAGGGAGTTGAACCCCCAACCCCACCCCCACCCCCTTCCCACCAAAGCCTACGGCCTCTAGTATTACCCACAGCCACATGTAATGTCACAATCGCTGTTGGAAACTTAACATGGCAGTTGACCGGCCGTGTGTATTAGCGTTTTTGAGGCTGACCTCTGAGCCTGGCGGGAGTTAGTAAATTTTCCTTGAAAAAGTAATCAGTGTCTGCCGCACTACCATTAGTTTTGAATGTGCTCTAAGGTACAAAAAGGTTGGGGACCTCTGCTTTAAAGTTTATACCATAAAACCACCAACCGTTACCATTAAACAATTCATAAAATCACTTTCTCCCATAACTTGTTCAATGAAACCTGACATTTATATTTTTGCTTTGCCTAACTGACCAGAAATTAAAAAATGACACTAGGCTTGCCCTTTTTCAAAAACACTTTCACCAACTACATCCAAACTGATCTTTAATGGCCTCGTAAAAAAAAGGTTTTTAGTTTTTATATTGTCAATGGCCAAACACTTGATACATCCTTCTAATATCGGTCAACACCTTTTGAGCTAAATATTTTTCCTTGGCTTGTGAAGTTATTTGGATGGAGCACAGCAACGATGACAACAATGGGATAGTTTATTTTATAATGTTACATCGTCAGGATATTGTTAATGTGGTAAACCTGTGGCTACCGCCTCCCACTATTATCTTCACCACTCTCTTCACTATCTTGTCTATAAATGTTGTCCAGCTTGTGGAAACGAGGGCCCCATCCTTCGAGATAGTCAAAGTTATGATCATTGTCATCTGTTCCTGGGAAACAAGAACAAAATACACCTTGGTATGTAAAGTGTCTCATTCTAGTTTGATTAACTATGGTTGAAATTAACTTGGGCCTCCAACATGCAGGGGTGACCTGGGGTCTCTTACCAGGGGGTACACTGGGATGGATTCCAAGCGGCTTGGCACTACAAATATGATGGTCCTTAGCATATATCTACAAATACTACTGGAACTATGTTTCAGTGTAAGCTGAAGTGCTGAGGTGAAGTATTTATATCTTGATTATTAGTTAATTTAGCCCCGAGTGCCATTTCACCTACATTATTGATGATCAGTTTATACTGACATGAGCAACAATGCTTCTAAATGCTTGGACAACAGCTGGGTGATTTTATTGATACATATAAGGTTGTAAAATGATCCCCCATTCACTATTTGTGTAGATCACTAAACAGTTGAGTTTACGTTTGATTATAATCAACAAGGAACAGAATAGTTCTATATTTAATATCGTCAAATATGTTAACAAAATGTTGTCTTCTGGGCACCTCAGATTTACTCTCTGAANTTGAGTTTACGTTTGTTTATAATCAACAAGGAACAGAATAGTTCTATATTTAATATCGTCAAATATGTTAACAAAATGTCTTCTGGGCACCTCAGATTTACTCTCTCAAACTTTTAAATACAATTTTTTTTTTTAAGAATTGAATGAATATATTTTAGTTTAAAGTAGTTGTGGGCACCCAAATCAAACCAGGTTATCCCCGGTGTCCCAGTCCGCCCCTGTGTCTACGTCACCCAAACTGTCAACTAATACAACATTTAAATAAAACTAAAATGTACCATTTCAAGACATTAAATGAAAAGTAAAAAACTGTAATAATTTATTCACATAGTATCATTGATTTTTGTAATCCATGCTACGTGCATAATGCAATGTAAGTGGTCGTTCGTTTGAATCATAAAGACTTTCAAGACATTGTATTTTGGCTGGTTATTTCCAAGGCCTGTGATGTCACAAATCATAAAGTTCAATTTTATTATATTTGTAAAAAGGTACAGGAACAGTGGAGGGAAAACTTGTAAAAGAAATAAACATAATATGCTTTTTAAAGTGAAAATAAGAATACGGTTTACCCTTTACACTGCTGTAAATGGACAAAGAGGTAATGGTTGCCTCTTAAAGAAAATCAATCGTTACCGCCCAATCCCCCGACCTAGGTTTCATTCTATCAGAACTCATCAGGAGGGAGCGGTAAATGCGCAACACAACTTCCTAAAATAATAATAATAATAATAATAATAATAATAATTTAAAAAAGCGAGGAAAAGGAAATTGTAAATAATAATAGGATGTGAAAATATAGAGTATATATCTCTATAAAGTTTAACTTTAAGAACCACAGGCCAAGTTTTTACACAAAACTCTTAAAGGTAAGTCCCTTGGTACCCTTTTCACTTCCTCAATTACTTGGAATTGAATCCTAAACATGTGCCAGACTTCTAACATGGTAACTAAAATATTCTTAGAGCTATCGTAACCTTAATTCAAAATATAATTGCCATCAAATGTTTACCTGAGGGCAATGATGACAATGACCCGGCAACACTTCCAGGACCCTCGTAAGCATAATTTCTTAGATCATCAAATGGTGGTATATTAATATCGCTGTCGGCCCTCTTGTATTTTTCCATAAACTCCTCGACAACTGGGCCAGGCTTCAAATGGGGACCTACGACTGTTAGAGACAGAGATTTCTATTTTGTCACAGCCACATTCATACAGACTCAACACCTTGACCTTGGCTCAGTCAATAGCTCGTCTGTCTACTGAGCAAAGGGACCCAGGTTTGATTCCGTGCCTAGCCAAGAATGTATTATTGGTGAAATGTGTGCTTTACCTTTCACGGCAATGAATTATTGGCTACAGGCTGGATGTTGAGTCTATTCTATATTTAGGTTAATGTTTAATTCATGTGTTTATATAAAGGCAGTTGAGGAAGTGTACATTAAATAACTTAAATAGATAAATACATTAATAAAGCAGTGGCGTAGTTTGCTAACGCACTTGTCGTGTTGAGCTCGACTGCTGAGGACAGGGAGATCGAGGTTCGAATCTCGGTCGGGTGAACTGGGGGTGGGGGGTTCCTAAATGGTTTTACACTCTCCCTCCACGCAAATGCGGGTTCACTTCCTCTAATTCAACCTTCCCAATTCCTAATCCATTAGAGTAATTAGTACTTAAAGCGTATAACCCGAACGGGTAGTAAGACGTGGTACTAAAAAACAAAGCACACACATTTCAGTTGGACGGATAAGACAACGATCTTGTTTGGATTCAAAGAAATTTTGTTAATTTGTGCACATAAATTTAATTTTAGGTTTCCTCAGATTTGATTAAACATGGATAAAGTTTCTATTTCGTGTGTACAGTTATCTACTTTTAAATAAAAATAATTAACCTCTTGTTATATCGAGTTGAATATAACGGCAACTCATGACCACAGGTACAGAGTAATTACCGGTGTGACTCTGCATGTGACACAAGTATCAATACATTACTAATATCGATGTTTTTACTCACACACTAATATCGGAACGGTATCAAAAGAAATGACCGTTTGGTGTTTGAGCGTCCATTTTCCATAACACTTTAACTAAAACAAGTAACAGGCTTTTGTAGGTAAAAAATGGATATACTCGTATTTCTCAGTGACTGCACTAAAGAGGAATGAGAGCTATAAACAATTCTAAATAATACTAATTTTTTATTGTTGTGTTTTCGGTTCAGAGTTTCACCAAAATGGAACAAAACAAGCCGAGTTATCTAATTTTCAGGGTTAAAAGAGGGTAGACTACATGAAAATAAAATATTTTTAATAAGAGCTAATATAGTAAATATCTTCTATAATATACATCAACATTATTATCATAACTTCCAACATAATTATACAATAATATGATTAATTTAATTATAATTTTCAGTGTTTTAATGAATATTAAAATACCATTATAATTAAAAAGTTGTATTTTTTGTTACTAGATTTAAAAAAAAAAGATGTTTCCCAGATTAAAATTTGGATACCCATACCTAATGTAGTTAATACTTTTATTTCTATACTGGCATGGTACTGATACTTTTTGATACTTTTCTTTTGACACCAGAGCCCTACTGACGGTTGACGGTTGTAACCGATCCATGTGTTAAACATGCACAACTTAACACAACCAACCTGTACAGGTCTTTCAAGCAGTTTAACTTACACTGTATTTTAGGAGGTAAATCATGTGAATTTCCTTCCACAGGTATCTGTAGAGGTTTTATGTCGAAGGCTGTCATGTCGTCCTCCCCTCCGCCCTCGTCAGCGTAGTTGATGATGTTCTCACGGATGTCGTCATTGGGAGGTGGGTGTTTGGTATGAGGCTCGCGGCGTCGATTGCAAGTGACAGATAACAGCAACAAGACTGCAATAATTTTAGTAATATGTTATAATACTATATTAATTATAAATGGAAGAAGGTATAGAACAAATAAAATAAACAAACACAACACTGCTTTTAAAATGAAAAGAGAAACATTGTTCGTAAACTTCCGCCACTGGACAAAAAGACAATGTGTTCGTCTTAAAGAAGATAGGTTGTCACTGCCTAAACCTTTGGTAAGGTTTTGTTCTGGAAAACTCTTTAGGAGGGAATAGGAAACATAAATAATAACTTCCTAAAAAAAAGAGACCAAAAAACAAATGTGCGAAAAAACAAATGTGCGAAAAAATTTATTGATAAATAACATTTCAAACACTTTAAAGAATAAAAAAAGATTTTCTTTAAAGTGTTATTTTTTTATAAAAAAAAGGTGTAAAATGTATTATTTTTAATGTTATAGTTTTCCTCTCATTTGTGTGTTTGAGTTTTTATCAGAACTTTTTGTCTTGTTAAAGTAGAGTATTTATTTTAGTCAATTATTTAAACTAATTCAGTTTTTAATTAAGAGTTATAACCAGTAAAAATTAATAACTACACATTTTGAAGCTTTTGAAGTATAAATATTTAACCCAAAATAATAGATTTGTTATATCTATTAGTATTCCTTTATTAATGTGGGAAATTATACTTATTTAGAATGTTTAACAATTAGTAGGCTTAATGGTTTTCGAGAGATATTTGTTTTAGAGCACTAATAACTGCTTATTGGTGTTCCAGAACAGTTATAATTATAGGGTGAACTTAACAACCAGACCCCAGACTGATAATTTAACACTTAACTGAATATATGAATGTTACAATAAATTAATTATAAGAAAGAATGTTAACATTTAGTTCCTATTTGTACTATTCTATTATTATATTTCCTCTTGTGTTCATAATTTTTTCCAAGATTTGCATTTGGATTTAAGATTTGAAGATAAATTCGAGATTCGAATTCCTAAAATAGTTGATCCGAGACAACTCTAATAATCATGGAAATTGATAAAAATAAAGAATAAAGAAACCACTTCTAGGGGGAGGAAAAGTGTTGGAAGAATCCAAGGTGACATCTTCTCTATTATAAAGTAGAATTAGTCTCTATTTTTCATACACACACACACATATAGCGTAACAGTTTGGCAGTGATGCCATTATCTTCCCTCTTTGTTTGAATAAAGGCAACACTGCTGAAATATTTCTCTATTTGTGTTTAAATGTGTGTGTGACTACTTCTACTACAAAAGACGCCACCTTTGTGCATTGAATTCTTCCCACCTTTTTCCACATGTGTGCAATAAAGTAGCACTTATTAGTTTGTTATTTTTTCTTTGCTTACTAAGAATCGTAAGGAGGCAAGTCAAGATGGCCGCCAACGCTCCCACACCGAGTTTCAAGGTCTGTCCTTCTTGCACTAACTCACAGTTGTCCCCCCAGTAACCTCCCGGACAGATACAACGGTAACGATGTCGTGGGTCCTGGTTGATGCAGGTGCCTCCGTTCAGACACGGTTGATCCAAACATTCGTTCTTATCCGTGCAGCCCTTCCCGTCGGCAGACACCGACTGTCCCTCACCACAACTGAAGGGTCAAGACAACAATTACAGTCACTTCATCAGATCAAATATCAAACAAATGTAGAGTACAAATAATCGACTAAGATTTGTTCCAAATATTTCACCTTGTTCTAAGCTTTGATAGTGTACAACTGTAAGCAGAGCTAAAACCTTGAACACAGGGGTATTTTTAAGTATCAAATATTTCTACTTCACTTCACTTACTTGTCTTATTTAATTTTGACAGATAAAAGGATTCACCAATACAGTATTTAAGACAAAAATATGCATTTATGTCTAAAAAAATAATTTTGTGTGGTTACCTAAATTATTAATATTATTATTATTATTAGTACCGCGTCTTACTACCCGTTCAGGCTATATACACTTACGCTAATGTGTAATGGTTGGGTGATTGTGAGATGAAATGTAGGGCCTACAGTTTAACGTGGAATCCGAACCACGGTGGAGGCCTGGCATTCCCCA